>PVJC01036098.1:0-17894 GCA_004026665.1 Murina feae | reverse complement strand
GATCACCCAGGGAGCGGGTCTAAGCCAGCAGGTGAACATCCCCTGAGAGTTCCCAGACTGTGAGAGGACGAATGCTGGGCTGAGGGACCCCCCCCCCAAGTGCACAAATTTTTGTGCACCATGCCTCTAGTTGAATATAAAAATATGAGTAAAACACACATTTATCTTGGAGGGACTTCAAGTCTGGTAGAATAGAAAGACATATAATTAAATACATAAGCTAACTGTGGGGTAGAATATAAAAAGAGTTGATATATATAGACACACAGAGATTCACAGGTGAGGCAATGTGAGTTGAGTTTATAATAGTGTTAATAATAATAATGGTAATAATAATCACCTGTAATAAGTAAAAACCATAATGGTAGCTTTCATTTATTTAGTTTGTTTTTGGTGCCAATGCTGTTCTAGGCATTGTGGTATATGTACTGCAATAATACTTACTAGTATTTTCTAAATGAAGGAGCTAGTCACAGAAAGTGATTTTCCCAAAACACACAAGTCATAGATGGCAAAACTTGGGGTGCATATGGAAAGCAAGCAATCAATGTTTCCCTCTCACATATCTCTCTCCCTTCCTCACTCCCTCTCTCTTTTTTCTCTTTAAAATAAATAAAAACATATCCTGGAGTGAGGATTTAAAAAATAAGAATCCAGACATACTAATTGCATATAATCACTGTGATATTTTCATTTTGCATAAGATTTAGTAGTTGTTTATGTGAAGCCAATTGGTGCATGGTATTCTTAACAGGAATTAGGCATATTATTTCAAGTCCATTCACCTAGAAATGAAAGCTTGAAATTATGTCATTGCTAATATGAATTAGTATGTGACACTAAGAAAGCACATGGGAACCTCAGTAAATGTTTATATATAGTTTGCATTTTGAAATCTGGGTAAGAATTTTAATTATGTGACAAGTGAAGTAAAGGTAGGATGTTTATGACTAGACATATTGAACCTGTCTGTCTTTTAATGTAAAATACAATACGTTTCCTCAAGGAGATTTGTAGATATGATTGTAGATTGACCAAGGCATTAAATCTGTGAAATGCTATGTAATTCCTTTGTTTTCCCTGATACACAATGTTGGAAGAGATTCAGTTATGGACCTTGATGTTACCAAATTGATGCTTTCCAAACCAATTTAATTTTAAGAAATGGAATTACAAACTAGCCTGAATGCCTTATAGAAATGAAACAAGTAAAGAAATAGTATTTTGAACAAGAGTAAAGTAATAAGCCCGGCCGGTTTGGTTCAGTGGCCGGTTTGACCAGTGACTTTCTTTCAGGAGGTCACGGTTGGATTCCCAGTCAGGGAACATAACCAGGTTTCAGACTCCATCTCCAGTGTGGGGTGTGCAGGCAGCCAATCACTGATTCTCATCATTGATGTTTCTATCTCTCTCTCCCTATCCCTTCCTGTCTGAAAAAAGATATGATGTGTGTGTGTGTGTGTGTGTGTGTGTGTGAGAGAGAGAGAGAGAGAGAGAGAGAGAGAGAGAGAGAGAGAGAGAGAGAGGGAGGAGAAATAAGATAGTTAAGCTGAAAGATCTTATAGTGTGTGGTTGCATCCTGGAGTTTCTTGGGCAGCACTGATTAAACTCACGCTAAGAGAAGAACCAATTCTAATTGTTAACCTGAAGGCTAAAGATGTCAATTTGAAGATTTCCTGCAGTTCCAGTTAGTGCAGTGGGTGAGAAATGGGATTGGGTTTTAGGAATCCATGACTCAGGCTTGCACTTCAGTGTGGCAGTTTGGCAGATGTGGCTGATGATTCAGCCTTTCAGACTAGTATTCATTTATGTCTTTATGTGAACTCAGGGTCCTTGATTAGAAAACTGAAGCAGGTTATCTTCATTTAGAGGAACAGGAATTAAAATAGCTTTTCCTCAATGCTTGAAAATGCACCAGTTCACTAACTTTCTGACTACAATGATGATGGTAACACTTAAATGGATTTTGATTTTATTTTGTGAGTTAAAGTTTGTTTTAACAGACTTTTATTAATGTGACTGGATTAATCATTTAAAACTATTCAGAGGTATCTTAGGCTCTAGCAGAGCGAAAAATGTGTGACTGTCAAATCACCATTTTAGCTTCCTCATCTTTAATAAAGTCATAGTGCTGGAAAGCTGAATATGATCAGTTGTCAATTTTCTTGCAAAGAAACTTGTACTGTCATGGATTGACAGTATGTTTGAACTGTGTTCTGACTTGCTGCCTTTTGAAATTCAGTCTTTCAGGTCTACTATCTCAGTCTTTTAACAAACAAAGAGGGATGCTTTTATGCAGAAGACAATGCTCATTTCAGTTAATTTCAAATGAAATAGTATCCCCTTTTGAAATCCAAACACTAAGCTACTGTCCCTTCTAGTATCCTTCTGAGAGCCATGTTAGGGGAAGAAATGGTGTATCTTCCTGTAGCTTTCATAGACAGTGTACTTTCTTTCAATAGAGACACAGTCTTAAATTTTCCTGAAGTATCTTTTAGAGTTTTTTTAAAAGAGAATTGTAAAATTATAAAATTAAATCTTTGGAGACATAGAATTTATGGTTTATTCTCCATTGGAAAGAGTGATACTGAATAAAAGCAGGTTTTATTGCAGCATAGAGCATTAAGGTGTCAGTATTTGTCAATTTATATTAAAAATAAATTGGTAGTAAAATAGTAATTTTGAAGGCATTGTTTCCATTTATTTGAATAGATCCTCTAAATAAAGAGAAAATTTAAACCTTAAGTGACTATAAGATTTAAAAAACATTTTGGAGGTCCTGTAGAGGTATAATTTTAGCATTACTGGTTTTGATTTAACTTAGGAACCACAATATATGGGAACATAGAATATACAGATCCTGTTCATATTCTACCCTTTGGTGAAATTCATTGCCCCAATTGTGCATGATCAGAGGTCTTACAAAAATATAATATTGATATTTATTTTTTAAAATGTATCTCTTTCTTTTTTATCTTTGCTATAGGGAACAGCCTTTAAGAGCTGAAAGATGAAACCTCCGATTCCTCACTTGATTCTTCTATATGCTACTTTTACTCAGAGTTTGAAGGTTGTAACCAAAAGGGGCTCTGGTAAGGAGAATTTCTTCCTTTTTCTCTCACTTTTATGGATTGAAATGATGATGTTGCATTTACACATGTCCCATTTGTGAAGGGATTGAGAATTAATGGGAATTCATATTGTGTAAATATAGTGACTGTCTCTTTAAATGAGTAGAGCATACTCATAGGAAATTAGAAAGGTGGGAATAGGTTGGAAAAGCGGTGGTTTATTTCATTAAGTACTCTGAATTGGAATGGCTTCAATCCAAAAGCTTGCAGTTTGTTTATTTTATTACGTGATTTTCCACATTTTTTATAAAGCATGCCATTTTAATTTTTATGTGGAAAGATGATTTTTTTTCATGTTGACTTTGACTGCTACTGTTTAATGTTATCTATGATTATCAGAGTCTTTTTAGGGTTGCACTTCAGTTGATTTGCTGAATTATTTTGCAAGTATTTAAAGAAAGCACAAGTGTTATTGAAGAAAATGTCATGGGGAAACATGTTAATACGTTAGGTAATATAGAGGTAAAGTAGAAAGATGATATTAAAGGAGCTGCTAAATGGAATAATGTTGAAACTTATAGAAAACGTTACATGTTTTCACACATCTTGGTGTTCAGTTGACTGCTGATACTTGGAGTTAGTGAATGTACAAAGCAATTGAATAAATACTGTTGTTAACATGAAGTTGTATCTTGAACAATGAGTTATTGAAAATAATCATATTTAATGTGGGGTTACATAATTTTTGAAGCCGAAGTTTTTGAATACAGTGGAAGAAAAAATATGCATTGTGTTTAGTTCTGGAATGAGAATGTTTTATCTATAAGTTCTAGAGAGACAGTGAGGGAAAATCAAGAGTTAATATGCGGGAAAGCAACTGCAAATTATTGAGGTATTAAGAATTGCACAAACAAAAGTATCTGTAATTCAGCAAGGAGGCAGAATGAAAGGGTTGAGATGGAGCAGCAGCAATGATTTTCAGTCCTTTAGGTCACAAGGCTCCAAACTCTCATTGATTATATAATGAAAATGATCACATACAAGGGAAGTAGAGAGCAAGTCTGCTCTCATGAACCCCATCTTGGGAGTAAGTCTGGGGAGGGATTGAGAAATACTTTTTGCATATACAGGGAGATGGTGCAGGGTTAACAGTAAAAGGAGTTTTAGTGAGACTATTGGCTCTAGAACTTTTTTGTTGCGGTCTATCCGATGTATCTGCCATTGATATGGATGTAGGCCATGTGAAAAAATAGTGTTTCTGTGTTTAGGCATTATTTTATCTGTTCCTGGTGGATCATTTTGAATGACAGGAAACCCTAGGCAGAATTATGATATAGTGATTTTGGTGGTTTTTTCTTTGTTTGTTTGTTTGTTGGTTGGTTTTTGTAATTTGAATGGATTACTGGCAAATAGCAGATATCTTGATTTCTTTGTCTGCTACTTGCAAGGAAAGTTGAGCATACTCATGGGAAGGCAGAAGGGGAGTAAATTGTGATGAAAGCTGGTAATTTCTAATGCAGTGATATTTTCTAGAACATAGTAATTTACATAAAAATACTTAACATGGATTTTTGAGATACTGTCCAAATAGAAGAGAAACACTTATTGGTACAAGTATTATAACACAACCTATCCAAAATAGGTATGTTGATTGACTCTTAAAAACCTCATTTTTCCGGTTATTATACTTGATTACATAAAATTGTTTTTCCCCATTCTTTTTGTGTATGTCAAATATATGATTTACTTAAAAATGCAAATGTAACTTTTTTCCCATCATCAAATAGTAGCGGTGACATATCCATTCTAAACAAACTCTAGTTTGGGAACAAATTTATTAAATTGGGACTTATTTTGCATGTTTGAGAAGAATGATAGCAGCACTAGAAATGTGGGACAGTTGAAACATTCATATCTCCTTCTGCTCCAGAGACTTGAGAAAAGTCAGTGACTTGTCTCAAATTTAATTTTTTTTATTTTAATGATATAATTATTTTAGGATGGTGGTAATATAATGCTGCCCTAAGTTTGACAGAAGTTCTGAGACTTTGTTCTCTTCTATTTATGAATACAGTTGTCATATACTTCCCAAACCTATGGCTTTCTGCATCAAAATGTAAAAATGACAGTGCAGGTACTGAGATTTAATGACATGCTTGACTTGGTTACTTTTCTGTATAATAATAATTAAGATAATTTCCCTCAGTATCTATGTTAAGACTAAGCTGAATGAATGTTTGATTTTTTAAAATGTGTTTTGATTGATTTTTAGATAGAGAGACAGAAACATTGATAAGAGAAAAACATCATCAGTTGTCTGCCTCCTGCACACTCTTACAGGGGATTGAGCCCACAACCTAAGCGTGTGCCCTGACAGGAAATCAAATTGGTGACCTCTTGGTTCCTGAGTCAATGCTCAGCCATGAAGCCACACCGAAAGGGTTGTTTGTTTGATTTTTTGAATATGAAGTGTGCAATTTGGGAAGAAATAATATTGCTTTACTCATATACTATCATAGCTTGCACTCATTGTACCTGATACCATGGCACCTTTATTTAGAGAAGCAGATATGTAGCTTGCAAAGAGCATTGTTACTGATCTCTATCAAGCAGAAGAGGAGGGCACTTGGCATCTTATGAGATTAATGGCTCAATCTTCATGTCCAGCCTAACCTATAAAACCAGGGGCACCAAGGTTGGGAAGTAAAAATCTATTTTTGATATCCAATCTTTCATATTAAATAAGAGTACTACTACTACTTCTCCTACTCCTACTTCTACTCCTACTCCTACTCCTTCTCCTTCTCCTTCTCCTTCTCCTTCTCCTTCTCCTTCTCCTTCTCCTTCTCCTTCTCCTTCTCCTTCTCCTTCTCCTTCTCCTTCTCCTTCTCCTTCTTCTTCTCCTCCTCCTCCTCCTCCTCCTTCTCCTTCTTCTTCTTCCTGTTTAATTTTCTTTTAATTTTTAATTTTATAAACCATTTTTGAAACATCACAAAACCTGGTTCAAAATGCAATGATTTTCGTATTTTTTCTAGAAGATTATTTTTAATTTGCTGTGACCACTATAAAACCAGCACTAGACATTTTAATAACCAAGAGCACGTTAACTATGATTATAGTGCACACAGTAATGTTGAATTTTTATGGCATGTTAATTGTGCATAGTATTTACTTCAGGTAAACATATATAGTCATTCCATAAAAAAATTAGAAGTAGATATTTTTTCTTATTAACAGAACTAATTTGAAAGCAATAGGAGCACTTGATACTGGAAATGTTATTTTTTTTATCATATTGACTTATACACTCATTGCTATAAATTTAAGGAACAAATTAAATACAATAAGACGGTTAAATCATCATAACATTCTTGTTTGAAATATTAAAACTTTATAATGCTTTGTTTTAAATATCACTTCAGGTACATACATGATTATAAAAAGTAAGGATTGAGTCTGTAACTCTAGTCTCAGGCAATGTTCCAAAATGTTGCATAAATTTAGAATCAATCTATGGGAGCAAATATTAAACCTTTGTTATAAAATAGATTTTATCTTGAAACAGTTTTATACTTTTGTTTTTAGTTTTTATAAGTAGCACTGGAAGAGAAAGGCAAAGACTATCAATATTACCTATTCTCCTCCAGTGTGTGAAGTGTTGTAGCAATTCAGTAAGTAAACATTTGAGTTGCTGTTGTTCATATAATTCTGTACAAAAACCACATGTAAAACAAATGCTTGCCTGGAGAGTTTTTGTGTCATAAACAGTTGAAAGTTTAGCTTAATGTTCTTGTTGGTTTCTTTGCGCCTCCCTCCCCCTCCCTCTTCTTCTCCTATTCTCTGCCTCTCTTCTTTCTCTCTTCCATTCTCCCTTCATTCTTCTTCTTAGTGTTTTTGTATGCAAATTAAAGAATCTAAGTTGATTATTTACATTGTGCCTTTGTAGATCTTTTAAAACTAAAAATATTGTCATTACATTGTTTGAAGGATTAAAGCTCATGGAATGCCATGTGTTTGCAAGGTCTTTCCTAGTGGATAGCATAGTCTCTGTTAATAATGGCAATAAAATATTTCTGTTTTATTTTGTGTAGCTGAGAGAATTTGGGATAGGATTCAGGAGCAGGTAAATAATGTAAACTGCTGAGAGCCTATTTGTACAAAGTATGAGCATAGTACTTTTGGGGAACTAAAGTATGAGTTGTGATTTGTCCCAAGAGTTTGGGACACTGATAAGAAATGAAGCTAGAGGGCCCTGGATATACAGATAAGGGAAGAGAAAGAAATCAAGACCCTTTGTCTGTTTCTCTTTGATCTCATATCCATCCCTAGAATATAAGATGGTGAATGCAAGGACCCTAATTTATATATGCTTATAACCTCTACAGTGCCAAATATGGTGTGTGTTTCAGAGTCAGGGTTCTCTGAAATGTCTGGATGAGGTAATGAGTACATGAATGAATGAGTGAGTGACTTTAACGTTTAGGCTGGATTACTGAGTGAGGATGCTACAAAACCAACACCTTATTAGAAAAATAAAAGTAAAGCCCTAACTGGTTTGGCTCAGTGGATAGAGTGTCAGCCTGTGGACTGAAAGGTCCCAGGTTTGATTCCAGTTAAGGACATGTACCTTGGTTGCGGGCACATCCCCAGTAGGGGGTGTGCAGGAGGCAGCTGATCAATATTTCTGTCTCATCGATGTTTCTAACTCTCTATCCCTCTCTCTTCCTCTCTGTAAAACATCAATAAAATATATTTTAAAAAGTAAAATATAATAGGTATTTTATTTAAAAAATCATAAATAGAAATTAGTATAGTGTATAATATGAGGCTACTGAAGCAAAAGATATAAACTAGGAATAAGCAGTATCTAAGGATGCTAAGGGTTTATATGAAGGTAAAGCATGAGTGCCTTCATGAACTTGAAATGCAATTCAAAACTTGTTAGAAGGAAATAAAAATTATTCTTTAAATGTTACTATATTGAATTTTACTGTGTTTACTACTGCTCTAAATAAATACTGTCATTATGTACATGTTTTGGTTTTAATTGTTCAATACAGATTACCTTGACAAGGGTGTCATTCATGGTTACTGATGCACAATAAATAAATTATTTCAGTATAGGAAAAAGTATTTATATTATTAGAACATATTGCAAAAAAATAAGTGGCTATATTACATAAATCAAGGAGTGTCTCTTATTCTAGAAGTTATTTAAGATTCATAAAAGCTACCTAAAAAGGCAGCTATTAGAGAGTTAAAGTGTTACCACAGGGGTTGATATTTTCGTCCTTCTAAAACTTGACGGTGGACACCTGTTTGTGTAAAATGATTTCGATGTAGTTCTTTTCAACAACAAGAGGAAGGCAAGGCTCTCAAGAGGCATCCCAAACTCGTAACTCTGAGCCCAAATAATTTATAAAAGATAAGGTAGTTTAGGTTCTAATCTTGTGTTTGTTATTTCTGAAGAATAAGACAAGAAGGTCATAATTTAAGTTGTTAGAAGAATAGTTTATTTTAGTCATTAGGGAAAATGTCTTATTATTAAATAAGTATTGAAGTGTTTGTTTATTATATGTTTAATACTATGGCTGTAAGGACTTGTAAGCATTAGGAAATGTTACTAAAAATAGTTTTTCTTTAATTACCAATAGCTAAGGGTGCTTTAGGTCCTAATCTTCATATTTGTTTTTTCTGTATCATCATTTATTTAACTAAAAAAATTATGCTAGTTTGTAAAGAAAGAGAGATTTAACTGAATAGGAGTGAGAAAGGCTAGTGGGGTGCTTCCATCTCATGCCAATGTGATTTATGTGCATCCACTCTCTTGGGCATTCCCGGAAGTCAAGGAGCCTAATTCCATATGATTAAGAGACAACCTAGTCCCCCAGCATCTGCCTTTTATTATGTTACCAGGTGTTTATTCTCAGTTTGTCAAAAATGTCATGAAATATGAAGAGGTTCTCCATTGGGATAGCTTACAAGACCAAAATTCTGAGGCTTTGTTCTTTTACTTTTTGAAGTGAAAATAAAATGCACTTCAAGGTTTTTTTTGGAAAAAAATCATCTCTTCTATTTATCTAGGCTCTTTAAAACAAATTGTGACATTAGATCTAGAATAATTTTACTATTTATTTGAAGTGATACATTTAATTAGAATAAGTATAACAAACAGAACTTATTCCTGATGAAATAAAATTATCTGACATTGTTTAATAAGCATTTACTATAACTATGAATTTCACCATAAACTTATTTGTTCCATTTTCGTTGTCAGTACACTTTTATAGATTAGCATTAATTGTGCAGACTGATGTATTGTTTATGATTAATTTACCTGGAGAAGAAAAAAGTTGATATGGATGCATCTTGCAAGTGGAATAGGATTCAAAAGGGAGGAGAATTTTTCAAGTTAATAAATACAGCGGTGACAGTGTATCACGGGGGTAATAAAAGATATATTCTCTGTATTTAATGGGAGGGGTGAAGGGGTTGAGGACTGTGGTACAAAGACAGACATTGGTGGACATTTTAAGTTATGTTAAGTAATTGATATTCATTCTAGAGACAGCACAGAGGTGATCAGTGCTAGACCAGAGAATGAAACCCCGAACTATGGGCAGTCTTGCTATTATCTTCAGGGTAGTCCATGAGCGGCTTGGAAATTAGGGGCACTGTTCTAATAGTATCCTTTCATGGCTTTAACAAAATGCCAAAATTTTAGCGGCTTAATGTAACACACATTATGTATCTTGCACTCTGGAGATCAGATATCTGAAATATGTTGGTAGGGCTGTGTTATTTACCTTTATATTTTTTAATGCAGACTCTAGGGGAGAATCTGTTCAGAGTCTTTTCCAGCTTCTAGTGACTGAGTGCAATCTTTGGCTCACTGTCCCCTATCACTCCAAACTTTGATTCTGTTGTTACATCTCCTTCTCTAGCTGTGACTTTCCCACCTCCCTCTTTCCTTTATAAGGGCCCTGTGATTACATTGAACTTGCCTAGATGATCCAGGAAAATTCTTTCCATCTCAATATCCTTAAAATAATCAAATCTGTAAAGCCCCCTTTGACATGTAATGTAACATAGTCATGTATTACAGCAATTATGATGTGGACATCTTTGGGGAGATAAGTGCAATATTCTTTCTACCACAATTAATAATTGGCTAAGTCAGTCAAACGAGCGACTGAATTTGCACTAGAGAGTAGAGAGGATCTAGGTAGAAATGGGAGAGATAAGATCAAGGAAGCTGAAAATGTTTGATGAAGGGACCTTGTGATCCTGTGGTACATGATTTAAAAAGAGAGACAGAGAGGAGCTGGAGGAAAAGGGAAAAAGAAAACAGGGCTGAGAAAGCGGAGGTAAGGGAGGAAGGGAAGGAAAAAGAAGAAACAAATTTTAAGGATGCTTTGGGTTGTGATAACTTAATATTAATATTCATCTACACTGTACAAATGTACTTTCAAAAATATCCACCTTTCTTTGTGCTATCCTAAAGGAGTCTGTGCTCCTTTCAACAAAAAATCTCTGATAATAATGATTTCCTGATTCAAAGTAAGAGTAGTGAGAAGAGGGAAGACAGAGGAGAGACCAACTATAAGTTAGAATCCATTGAGTTTGAGGATTAGATGGGGATGTTTGAAAAAGAGAGGTGGAGAAAACAATTCTGCCATCAATTATGTTAAAGGCTCACAAAGAACAGAAACTTGAAAGAGCCACTTATTTAAAGAGAACAGTAGATAGGTCTTTGTGAGTAAGACGAAACCCAAAATGGAGACTGGGCAAAGAGTGTGAAGGGTTTCATGTTTTGCAAGGAATTTTAAAATTTATCTTGCAGGGAAAAAAGTTTGACTGGGGTATTTAATTACTTTGCAAATCCTTTTAGTAGAAAAGTTGATCTGTGATGTTGGGGCTCTGACTTGGAAAATCTATTCATTATGGTGTCTTCTATACACCATAAAGATGAAACTCCTTGGTATATATGCCGTAGTGCTTCACAGATGTTTTTATCAGTTCATCAGTAAAGCTGTCTTTACAACGAAGGAAAGTCACAGTCAAGCTACTAGTATAAAGAGTCACACTTGAGAGAAGCATGATTAGATCTGTTTTTTGGACAGATAAATTCCCTGTAAGAAAGACTAGTGAATTTCAGAGTGACTAGTCAGGGACTCAATAAATATATCAGCTATATTAAGGGCCAGCAAAGTAATCAAAGGGCCTGAAAACCTGTTTCTTAAGAAGAATACTGGGATGAAATAAATGTTTGGAGATGGATTGTGAAATAATTTGAAGAGAAGTTATATTGATGGCTTTGCCAGTTGCAGAGAGAAGAGAGCTAGTGGTTTGTTCAGGCAGGGGAGATGGAATGAATTCAGTTCGGAATGTATGAACTGTGGCTATCACTGGAAATATTGAGCTGATGGATTTGTTGGTGTGGAGTTGCATTCATTTCCTGTGGCTGTAGTAACAAATCACTACAAATTGTGTGACTTAAAACAAGAGAAATCTATTCTCTCCAAATTCTGGAGGCCTCAAGTCCAATATCAAGGTGTTGACAAAGCCATGTTCCCTGTGAAGGCTCTTTGGGAGGATCCTTCCTTGCCTCTCCCTGCTTCTGTTGGCCCCAGGTGTTCATTGGCTTGTATCTGCATCATTCCAATCTCTGCCTCCATCTTCATGTGGCCTTCTCTGTGACTCTAATCTCTCTCTGCTGTTCTCTTATAAATGCTCTTGTCATTGGCCCTGGTCAGTGTGGCTCAGTTGGATAGAGCATCATCTCATGCATTGAAGAGTTTCAGGTTTGTTCCCTGGGTGGGGCACATATAGGAGGCAACCAACCAAAGTTTGTCTCTCACATCAATATTATCTCTCTCTTTCCCTACATCTTTCTAAAATCAGTAAAAACACATTATCGGGTGAGGTTCTAAAAAGAGAGACACTTTATTGGATTTAGGCTCTACTTGGGTAATCAAATGTGATCTCATTAGATATCTAAAAGAAGTCAGGCCCTAACTGGTTTGGCTCAGTGGATAGAGTGTTGGCCTGGGAACTGAAAAGTCCCAGGTTTAATTCCAGTCAAGGGCATATACCTGGGTTGCGGGCACATCCCCAGTGAGGGGTGTGCAGGAGGCAGCTGATCGATGTTTCTCTCCCATCGATGTTTCTAACTCTCTGTCCGTCTCCCTTCCTCTCTGTAAAAAATCAATAAAATATATTTTAAAAAATAAAAGAAGTCAGATTTTTTAAAGTATATATTATACATCAGTGCAAGGGCTGTTTATTTATTTTTAAATATATTTCTTTTTTTATTGATTTCAGAGAGGAAAGGAGAGGGAGAGAGAGATAGAAGCATCAATGATGAGATTGGCTGCCTCCTGCACACCCCTTACTGGGGATCGAGCCTGCAACCTGAGAATGTGCCCTTGGCTGGAATTGAACCGAGGAACCTTTAGTCCTTAGGTCAACACTCTGTCCACTGAGCCAAGCCAGCTAGGGCTGGGCTGTTTATTTTTTAAAGTTTGCTTAACTCTTATAAATTAATAATTTTATTATTTTTTACTTAGGTAAAATTCTTGGTCATCCATGATAATGAGAATAATTGTACTGTAGAAGGATAAAGCTTTTGCCAATCAAAAATTCTTTTACCTAGATTTAAAATATATTTGCTATAAACTGATCTCCTGAAGGTAGGGGAAGATTGATTCAATTTTTGTTCCCTTTATACAAACAGGTGGGAAAGGTGGCTTACAGTGTATTAAAATTTGCAATGGCTAGTCCTCATGTTGACTATCATAAATTGGCAGGATATTTCTTCAGACAACTAATATTGACATGTAAACTTTTATCTACAATGATGATTACTAAAAACACACCATTTGAGTTATTTTTCCAGAAGTGGTTTAGGTTGTTCTGGTGTGAGTATTATGAAACCCATAGAATAGGAAATTAAGAAAATTGGGTTTCATTCCAGCGCCTGATAACCTTGTTGATTGGAGCAAGTCCTTGAACATTTCAGGACCCCAGTTTCCCTTTTCATAAAGCAAAAGTTTTGAACTACAACATTGTCATTAGAAATAAAATTTATCCTTTTGTTCATTTCCTAAGCATTTATTGAAGACCTTCAATGCGTACTCAGTATGCAAAGTGACACTTTCTTCTTAAAAATATTTTCCATATTTGCAAATTGATTAAACAAATTGAGATGGCTGAGGTTTGTAGCCAGATTACTTGAGGCCCAACCTTGACTACAATGAACTTTATGCTGCACAGTTTGTCCCAACACCACAGAGCAAAGGGTGTTATCAGTTTAAAACAGAGGTTTGATCTTTTAAACATATGTATATATTAGTCTTATTTTAAAACCACATGCTATATAGTTACAAAACTAAAGTAAAAATAAGGTACTTTTCCTTGCACATGGTGAGATGTCTAAGTGAAATTAGGTTTGATAGTTCAAAATACTAAATTGTGTTTTAGCCCATTTTTGCTTATTTATAACAAATTTCCTTTCATAGAGTTATAGTCTCTTAAGACATTTAGAGTGTTTCCTTGCATGGAAAATGTTGCCCAGGGCAATGGCAAAAGATAACTTTGCCAAGTTTTAAAATCTCTGAGGGTTATATTTAAACATTTCTTTTAAAAAATGTCAGTAAGTGTCTTGTGGGTATCCTAAACACTATTCTATTCTCACTTATATTTTACTAACATACTAAAATGTTTCCCAGTTCATATAGCCAACTTGATTTCAGTAAAGTTCTATCATTGATATTTTATTTTGATCTCTAAAAGCATATTTCCCATGTCACATAAATTTGTTTTGAAAGATAAAGGAATTACTTTTTATCAATGATGAGGAAAGATCTCTATGCTCTCATGAATTAATTTCTTTTACTCAACATATTAGCATATGAGAAAAAAAAAGAGCAACTTCGTCTTGAAAAGAGGATTTTTCCTAGAAATGTGTTCTATAAAGTAATTGGACTCTTTAATGCCATCTGGTGGCTTTTCAGAGTTGATGAAAATGCAGTAATAAATAGAAAAAACAGAGAGGAAATAAACATGAATTACTGTTCAGAAATTATTTTAATGCTAATATTTTCCAACCATTGTCTGCAAATTATTGGCCTATGTTTTAAAAAAGCATATGTTTCTGCTCTTTAAAATTTTTATAATAGAAAACTTTACTAATATTTTTTAAAGGGACAAAAATGTTATTTTTTATGATAGAATCATCATGTCAGTTTGTAGCCCTGTATTAATGGAGTTTAAATTATGTAGACTAGTCCATTCATATTATAAAGTATTTTTAAAATTCCTTCTTTATTATGCTGGTGCCATTGAAAGTATTCATTGTAATGATTCAAGCATCAATAGGAGAAAAAAGTCATTAAAGATTTTTCATTTGTTCACTACTCTGAGGAAGAGTTGCTGGTAAAAATATGGAAATGAAAAATAAGTGAGGATTGATCTGTACTAAACCACTTAGATTTTCCTGCCAAAGGACTGGACCTGGATTATGAAGTGAGGGATCCTGAGCGAATATAAAGCATTAGTCACCAAGCAAAGTTACCTTGGAAAGCAATTGCCATTATTTGCATATCTCAAAAGAATGAGGTGCAAGTTGAAGAAAAATTCTTGGTTGGCAATATTTAGTTTTTTAAAGAAGAAAAATTTATAGAGGGTCTCAGCTGTTATATCTTTTCAAATACATGGTATATGATACACATACATACACAGATAAACACACATACTAACATACTAATGGTCTTTCCAAACTGAACAGAGTCTCCAATTATTTCCAGTTATGTGTACTCACATATGTATAATGTGTACAGCTGTATTTGTTTATGTGAGTTTCTTTTAGGGTTTTTTTTGCACTTCTGACCTAATGTCACATGGAAGCTCCTGCATCTTCCCAAAGGACTCATTAATAGATTCTGTATACAATTATTAAGAAGCATTGATTGAATTTCTACTGTAATAAGTGCTCAATAATATTGACTGACATTAGCTCTTCCTGGATATGAAAAAGGTTAAAATATTTGTAGGTTAAGGGGTAAAAGTTTTGTAGAGATTTGACTTTTGGATTCCTTATTTAAAAACAAAATTATGGGAAATTTTAGTAAAAGAAACAGAGTGAAATGATATATCTTTTTAGGCTTTGTCACTTCCTTCTTTGTTTTCCATACCCATGAATTATATTCTGAAAGTTATTTATATTGTTTCCCCATAGCTTTGGTAATTACTGTTTTGGAAAATTATGGAGTGTTGTTTTGTTTTTTGGTAGCTGCATTTTTTATTTAAATAAAACTTTAAATAATTTATTGATTGATTTTAGAGAGACAAGGCAGCAATTTGTTGTTCTGCTTACTTATGCATTCATTGGTTACTTTGTGTATGTGCCCTGACTGGGAATTGAACCTATAACCTTTGCATGTCAGGACAAAACTCTAACTGAGCTACCCTGATAGGGCAAGTGCCTGATTGTTTTGCATTATGAAACCCTTGTATCTGTTATTACTTTGAAGCCAGTGGTGCAATTGGCATTGTCCAGTCATATTTACTAGTCAGTTCTAATCACTCTTTCATATTTAGCAAATATCATTAAACAAAACATACTATAAATAAGCAGTTAGAAAGAATTCCCCATGGAATTGAAAAGATGCACTATCTACCATCTCTGTTAAAGATTTTGAAAAACAAAAATAAATAAGAGAGATGAGATACAGTATAGTATATTAGTTTCCTATTGCTGTTGTAAAAATTGCTACAAACTCAGTGGCTTAAAACAACACAAATGTTTCTTAGAGTTTTGGAGGTCAGAAGTCCTGAATCAAGGTTTCAGCAGCGATGCATTCTTTTTAGGAGGCTCCAGGGCATAATCTGTTTCCTTGCCTTCCCCAGTTTCTAGAAGTCACTTGCATTTCTTGGCTCATGGCTCTTCCTGAACTCCAATCCAGAGGCATAGCATCTTCCAAGCTCTCTCTGTGATCTTTTCTTTTATTGTCACATCTTCTCTGATGCTGACTGTCTTGCTTACCTCTTATAAGGATCCTTGTTATTACACTTAAGGTCCACAAGGTTAATCTGGAATAATCTTAAGACCCTTAATTACATCTGGGAAGTCCCTTTTGCCATGTAAGGCAGGGTGGGGAACCCCTGGCCCTCGGGCCATATAAGACCTGAGAAATAATTTGGTCTGGCCCTGCCAAGGCATTAGGGGTTAATTAATTAAATGTTTGACCAAATATAGTCAGCAATTTTTTAAGTTGATAATTTTATTTTGCCTGCTAATGATGTTAAAAATATCCAAATGGCTCCTGGAAGAAAAAAAGGTTTCTCACCACTAAAAGGTAACATACATGTTCCAGGAATTAGCACAGGGAAACCTTTTGGGGGCATTCTTTCTATCCTAGAAGTACACTGGAGTAGCTTTTATTTTAATTTTTTTAATATATTTTTATTGATTTGAGAGAGGAAGGGAGAGAGGGAGAGAGAGATAGAAACACCAATGGTGAGAGGGAATCATTGATCAGCTCCCTCCTGTGGATCAAGGCTGCAATGCAGGTATATGCCCTGACCAGGAATCGAACTGTCACCTCTTGGTTCATAGGTCGGTGCTCAACCACTGAGCAACACTGGCTGGGCTAGAGTAGCTTTTAGATGAAAAAGTTGGATATGTACATTTAAATGCATGTACATTATGCACATTATGGGTGACAGGAGGAAGGAATGTCTTTAGGAGAAAAGGTGGAAAAAATAGATGGGAGCCACATTACAAAGGTCATAGTGTAACAAGAAATGTGACCATATAGGAAATTGGGAAACACTTAAGAAATTTAAACAGGTGTATAGCAGGATAACCTGACCATATAGGTTGGAAGGAGCCCTGAGACCAGAGGGTGAGAAATGAGACCAATAGTTCAAGCAAGGAAGTCATGGATTGAGGCAATTGCATAAGAAATAGAAAGGCATTACAATAGGGAATTAATAAAAATTGGTGGCTGATTATACAGTGCAAAGAGGGAAAAGTGAACGGTGATTGCTTTTATTACATTTAACGTTCTGCTGAGCGGTAATAGCTAATGTGGCATTTCTCCTCTGCTTTATTCCTGGACAAATACATGTTTAGACTTTCAGTATCATTTGTTCTTTGTGTTTTGGGTTTAGAGTGGCCCACTGTACATTTGACATAAAAGTCTCAGGGCTAAATTCCTCTCTTGCAGTTAATTTCTTACCTAGAGCATTTTCCTAAAGTAAATTTTAACTTCTTAGAGGTCTTTCAAGTTTCTTCTATCATGTGTGCTTATAATGAAAGATTGCATCATTGGGTCTTCCTTTGTTAATTTCAGAGAAATGCCTCAAACAAACACTGGGAGTGGCATTTTAAAAGATGTCAGGGTTCTTTTGAAATATGGTATAATGTATATGATATACACATGCATACATATAAGTATACATAGAGTTAACTATTAATTCACAAAACACATTTATCAATGAACCACTGTGTGCCAGTTGCTGAGGAGTCAAAAATCATGAGGGCTGTGATTTCTGCATTTTTAAAAAAATCTGTGTTTTATTTATTCAACTTAATAGTATAAACTCACTGAGTATAAAAATATCTTATACAGCTGGGCTGGTGTGGGTCAGCAGTTGAATGTTGACCTATGAACCAGGAGTTCCCAGTTCAATTCTTGGTCAGGATACATGCCTGGGTTGCAGGCTTTATCCTCAATAGGGGGTGTGCAGGAGGAAGCCAATCAATGGTTCTCATCATTGATGTCTCTCTCTCTCTCTCTCTCTCTCTCTCTCTCTCTC
>PVJC01036097.1:0-17878 GCA_004026665.1 Murina feae | reverse complement strand
GAATACTATGCTGCTGTAAAAAGGAAGGAGTTCTTAGCATTTGCAGGAGTATGGATGGAGCTGGAGAACGTAATGCTAAGTGAAATAAGCCAGTCAATGAAAGAAAAATACCACATGTCCTCACTCATCTATGGATAATAATAACCATTATAAACTGGTGAACAAAAATAGATTCAGAGGCAGAGCAACATCAAACAGACTGTCAAATTACAGCAACAAGGACAGGGACGTTGGGGGGGTGGGGAGTAACAGATCAGCCAAGGGACTTTTGTGTGAGCACTTAAGCATAACCAATGGACACAAAACACTGGGGGGTAGGGGAGGCTGGGGGAAGGGCAGGGGGAAAAAGAGATATATGTACTAATCTTTGTAAAGCTTTATGTAATTTTAAAAAATGTAAAAATAAATAAATAAATAAATAAATAAAAATAAATAAAAATAAAATAAAAAATAAAAATAAAAAAAAACATGCTATTTAGGTTGAATTTTAGAGGTGTTGTTTTGGTAAAGCCTCTGAAGAAATGTTAAAAGTAGGATCTCTTTCAAGCTATAGGGCTAGACCCCTAAATGTTTTATGTTTATAAACTCAGATCAAGAGACACTAAAGGCTTTCAAAAAAAAAAAGATTTAACAACAACAACAAAAAAATATGGTACTCTGTAAGCACTCCATAAATGTACTCTTTAACTCCTTAAAAAGGAGAGAGCTCTCCCCCAAAGTAGCCAGAGGTGACCTCTGAAAATGGTTTGCTATTCATTTGACCCAGAAAACCCCACATAATCATGCAAATCAAGAGGTTCAAATCTTAGTGTTCACTTTAAGAACACTCGTGAAACTGCCCAGGCCATCAAGGGTATGCAGATTCGAAAAGTCACCACGCATCTGAAGGATGTGACTTTTCAGAAGCAGTGCTTGCCATTTCGTTGTTAAGGTGGTGGAGTTGGCAGGTTTGCCCAGGCCTAACAGTGGGGCTGCACATGCAGGATCGTGGCCCAAAAAGCGTGCTGAATTTTTGCTGCACGTGCTTAAAGATTCAAGAGAGCAACGCTGAACTTAAGGGTTTAGATGTAGACTCGCTGGTCATTGAGCACGTCCAGGTGAACAAAGCTCCCAAGATGCAGCGCATAACTTACAGAGCTCATGGGCGGGTTGCCCCACACAGGAGCTCCCCCTGCCACACTGAGAGGATCCTCCCTGAGAAAGAGCAGGTGGTTCCTAAACCAGAAGAGGAAGCTGCACAGAAGAAAAGGATATCCCAGCCCTGATCGGTTTGGCTCAGTAGATGGAGCGCCGGCCTGCAGACTCAAGAGTCTCGGGTTTGATTCCAGTCAAGGGCATGTACCTTGGTTGCGGGCACATCCCCAGTAGGAGGTGTGCAGGAGGCAGCTGATCAATGTTTCTCTCTCATTGATGTTTCTGACTCTCTGTCCCTCTCCCTTCCTCTCTGTAAAAAATCAATAAAATATATTTTTAAAAAAAAAGAAAGAAAGAAAAGGATATCCCAGAAGAAAACGAAGAAACAAAAACTTACGGCCTGAGCGTAACTTCAGCATAAAATAAAAATTAATAAAAGGAGAGAGAGAGAGAGAGAGAGAGAGAGAGAGAGAGAGAGAGAGAGAAACATGTTCACTTATTTTATTCAGTTACTCTTTGAACAAGCATGAAGTGATTACGATACACTAGGGACTGTTGTAAGTGCTGCAGTCTAAATAGAGTCATAGTTCCTGTCAGCAAGAGGAAGCTTACAGTCTAGTGGGGAGAAACAAGTTTAGCTAGGAGAAGTACAGACTGAGGGCCGGATATTGAATAAGTGACTTTTCTTCCTGAAGCCATATGTGGAAGACTTGGAAGAACAGATGGTTAGAGGCAGACATGGAAGTGAAGGGAGGATAAAGCACCCTGGGGTGGGGTGCTGCTGGGGACCTGTGCAGCTGGATGCACACGTGCTTGCAGAAGCCTGCTGAGTAGGCACAACTGCAGCGTAAACCAACAATGCATGTTCTAGGACCTAGAGAGCTGGAAGCCTCACTCTAGGTCTAGCCTACCATCCAGATCATCCATTGGGGTATTAATGAGAAATTCTTGCACTGACTACTTAGAATTAATCAGCCAGGAATCAATCAGAAGTTAAAAGAAGTAACATTCATAGCAGGAAGTGGAAATGCAAAAGCAAACTTTTTGTCGTGCCCTTAAACCTGGGACTTGAAGATTGAAAGACAAACAGAACAATTTATTAAAATATTCTGAAATGCTTATAAGACTAGAAATTACTATCATGCTTTTCCTGTGTGTGAAGAATATTATGAAAAAGTTGCGGAGTTCCTTGTGCTGGAGTGTCTGGGAAGAGCTGGGAAATAGGAGGGACAAAGTCCTGTGTTATCAGGGATGTGCCTCAAAAACAACAAGAAATGCCAGCAGTGCTTCTGTTGGGATGTTTTAGAACTTGGGTGTATACTCGAGAACACAATAGATAGTGAGTTCCTAGGAAAAGGGAGGATGTATGTATATTCTCTCACATCAACTTCAGTGGCTACGTACACACAAGTCAGGAACGCAAAAATATAGGATTAAAACCCCGGAATTAAGATACTAGTAGACAAACCAAAACATTAATCAAGGCCTCGTTTTTCAATTTAGCCTAAGCCATTTCCTGGTACTGATCACAGGGTCACTAAATTTGAGTTGGAAGGCAACCTCATATTCAACAAGGAGCTGGTTTTATCAGGTGACAATTCAGTTGTCCATTTTTTTTCTTCAAGAAAACAGTCTCCAGAATCCTAGCCCAACACTCTTTCTGCTGTATCCATAAGGTCTCTTAGTTCCCCTGCTCAGATATGCACACCAGAAACCTGCCTCTTCTCAGTCTTGGCCCTAGAACCATAGCCTGGCTATGCTAATTCATTATTTTGAACTGGCATAGCTTCCGAAAGATCCCCATCATATTGTCCCCTAGCACTGTAATTCCTTCCACTCTTCCATACCACGTTTCATGGGTGCATGCTCTCATCCTCTGCGCCTGTGTTGCACACAACAAACTGGGAGAGATGGAAGCTGTTGGAAATGTAAGTCTGGAGAACTTCTCAGTGATTCTTTTGTTCTCAGTCTTGGCTAAAAATAGATTTGCTCTATTTAAATAGAGGAAGAATCAAATTGGCAACAGCTTCTAAATAGGATGTTCCATTTCCCCCTATAAGAGACGCAGCCTTCTCTTCCTGAACAGATCACTCTTCAGCCTCAGAAGCCTTTTAAGACGCTGTGTATCTCATCCTTGACTAGTCCTTAGCATTGTATAGGTCTTTACAGTTGACAAAGTATTCTCGTATCCCGTATTTCTTCATCTAAAGCCATTTGTAACTGATGCAACAACTGCAGAAGTAACTTATCAATGTAAAAATGACAGAACAGCATGTGGGCAGTGATGTAAACAGAGGAAGAAAAGCAGTTAGTGTTAAACCATACTCTGGAGACCCAAGGAGCGAGTCCACAGAAGAGACCTGAAATAATATAATCAGTAAATAAAAATTAAATCATGTCAACAAAAAGAGCTTGTTTAAATGGGCTAGGCATAAGAATAGAGGTTGTATATACTTAGAAATGGTAGGAGACAGAAGGAGACCCAAGATACTCCAAAAGAGCCACAAGCTAAATTCTGTCATTGATGAGTCGAAGAATGAGTGTTCCTTTAGCCAAAGAGAAGGTGCCATCACCACTGACTCAGAGTTTGGGTATCTATTAAGGGAATGAAGTGGGTGCTACAGACAAGAACAGGAAAAGGAGTGTAATGAAGGAAAGGAGAAGGCAGAAAGCATAGAAATAATTCCCTTACCTGGTCCCAGGAAGGAGTTAAACCAGCAAAGGGAGCAAACAAAATGAGTTGCAAGTGCAGAAGAAAGACTGGCTCGGACTCCTGCTCTGTCAATATGGCAGATTAGATAGCTAGGAGACCCTCCTCTTACTAAACATCTAGTTTAATCAGAAAGAAAATCATTTTACTGTGCTGCTAACATTTGAGAAAATCCAAAGGGCCAGGAGAGTAAAAAAGAAGACTGAGCTGAAAACCAAAGCTGAAGAGCATGCACCTGGGAAAAGACAGGCATCCCGAAGGACAGCTGCCAGTTTCATTTCCAGCGTTGTAGCTGCAGCTGAGGAGAAAATACAGTCTTGGGCCAAAAGAGAAAGATTGAAGTCCCAGATGAAGTCAGAGGAATTGCAAGAAGGCTCTAGTGCTCCCTCCAGGTGGTCGTCATCTCCCTGGCTTTCAGAAGAGCAAAGTCCTCTCTGAACAAGGCATCCTTAGTATAGGGCCACAGGCAGGGTCTGCTCACCACCCGCAATCATGAGATACATAAGGAAACAGACCAGCAGCATTAATAGCAGAAGCAGCAAACATCAGATTTAGACTGCAAAGGATTCCAATAATGGAATTATCAGATACAGTATATAACACATATGTATGAAAGGCTTAAAAAAATAAAAGTGGTATCACAAAAAAATGAGGGACCAGGGGTGATAAAAACCTGCCTATTTTTTAAATAGATTTAAAAAATAAAATTTTGAAAATTAACAACATAGTTGCTGAAGAAAAAAATAATGACAGAAAATCAGCAGATTAGGTACAGCTAAAAAAAGAATCATAATAAACTGGAAAGTAAATCTGACAAAATTACCCAAAATTCAACACAGAGAGAAAAAGCAATAGGAAATATAAAGAAAAATTAAGAGAAAAGGAGTAGGAATTGGAAATGTTGTACGCGAAGGGTCAGATAGTAAATATTTTAGGCGTTGTGGGCCTGTCAAACTCTCTCAACTTGCCTCTGTAGCACAAAAGTATCCATAAGCGCCATAAATAGTATGTAAATAAATGAGCATGGCTTTATTCCAATAAAACTTAAATATGAATTTTAAAATTTGTTATTCATGTAACTTTTACTAGCCATAAAATAATATTCTTCTTTTGATTTTTTTCCCCAACCATTTTACAAATGCAAAAATTGCTTTTAGTTCAGAGTTGTACAAGAAAAGGTGGTGGGTGGCTTCAGATCCAACGTGTAAGGACTGTGGAAGTTGTCCCTCCTGTCCTCACAGCAGAAAAACCCTGAACAACGTGGAAATCAACAACTCTCCTTAGATCCACAGAGAATTGAGGGCCAGGACAAAACACTGCCCTGAAAACTGGAGAGAAAGGCAAATACAGGGAATCAGAGCTCACCCAGAGCAGAAACAGCAAGTGGCAGCAGTGCCATGTATG
This sequence comes from Murina feae, assembly GCA_004026665.1. Taxonomy (NCBI): domain Eukaryota; kingdom Metazoa; phylum Chordata; class Mammalia; order Chiroptera; family Vespertilionidae; genus Murina; species Murina feae. The sequence continues at coordinate 12,630 of PVJC01036097.1, read as the reverse complement.
AGACCTACAGGGTGGTTGACTAACTGTTGGGGTCTGTACATGGAGGAGCTCAAGAGAGAAAGTCTCGCGAGGCCCCAGTCTCAGGAGAGGCCTTCACACTGTCACTGGTTTTTCCTCCCGGATTCCCAGCAGGTGCTCAGGGTGAAGATCTGAGAAAATTTCCCTCAGGCTTTGGGCAGGGGGATGGGAGAAGTAACTGTTTTGAAATATACCCAGAGCATTCTGTTCTCTTTAACAAATGTCTGCCCTCAAGGAAAACTATGATCCCAGCCTAATCAACAGTGGATTTTGTCAGAGCCTAAATGCTGTGGGGAAAAGGAAATATCCATTTCCAGCCCTTTCTAGCCTTCCTGTCCTGCCTAAGGGGCAAAAGACAACAAAACCAAACCCAGAAGCATGTGAAGTTTACAGCCCAGCAACACTCAAGGGCTGAGTCCTAATCATAGGATTATAGCATGCTTTACTTCTCCCAGATCTTAGCACCACATCAATAGGCTGTGCATCATAATAGGGGGCTACTGTGGAAAAATTTGCAGGCCTCAGACTTTCTTTAAAAGGGAATGGGTAGGAAAACCCAAAGACAACACACTATAGGAAAATTTTAAAAATGTTTTATTGATTTTTTTTGGAGAGCGAGGAAGGGAGAGGGAGAGAGAAAAAGATCGATGTGAGAGAGAAACATTTACCAGGGATCAAGCCTGAAACATGGGTGTCATACCCGCCACCTTCCGGTGTATGGAATGACACTCAGCCAACTGAGGCACACCAGCCAGGGACACATGATAAGAAATTTTAGCCAAGGATAACACAGCTACACTGCTAGGAGTTAGTACACACAAATGAACTCCTAGCCAGATAAACCTAAAACTTCACACTAAATGCCTGTCTACCTCATTTCTTTTTTACGTTATGCATGATATCTGACTTCTTCTGAAAAACAAATTGCAAGCAGGATAAAATACAAAAGCAAAGTTTGAAGAGACAAAGCAAGCATCAGAACCAATTTAGGGGTTTGAGAATGAGGAGACTGGGAATCTCAGCTGTGATTAGCTGCTAAGGGCTCTTACGGATAAAGGGGACTTCATGCAAGAACAGATGGGCAATGTAATCAGAAAGATGAAACTCTCAGAAAGGATTGAAAGGAAATGCTAGAAATTAAAAACATGGAAACAGAAATGAAGGATACCTTTAATGGATGCACCAGTAGATTTTACATGGATGAGGGAAGAATCAGTGAGCTTGAAGATATATAAATAGAAACTTCCCAAACTGAAAAATAATCAGAAAAGAGAATGAAAAAAAAAAGGAGCAGAGTATCCTAGAACAGTAGGAAAATTACAAAAGGTTTGACATGAGCTTAATGTAAATATCAGAAGGAAAAGAATGAAACCAAAAAATATATACTTTTAAGTAATAATGGTTGAGTATTTTCCAAAAGTAATGGCAAATGGGTCCAAGGAAGCTCAGAGCACACCAAAAAGGATAAATATAAAAACAACTACACCTAGGAACCTGGCCAGTGTGGTTTAGTTGGTTAAAGTGTCATCCCAATATACTGAAAGGTTGTGGGATCGATTCCTGGTCAGGGCACATACCTAGGTTATGGGGTCGATCCCCATTTGGTGATCATCCTGGAGGCAACCAATTGATGTTTTCCTTCTCTCTCTCTCTCTCTCTCTCTCTCTCTCTCAACTTCCTTCCTTCCTTCCTTCTTTTCCCCTTTCTCTAAAATCAGTAAGCATATCCTTGAGTAAGGATTGAGATATATATATATATATATGCATATTATCATATCACTAGAGACCCGATGCATGAAAATTCATGCAAGAGTAGGCCTTCCTTCCCCCGGCTGCTGGTACCGGCTTCCCTCTGGCACTTGGAACTGAGGCTGCTTTGCTCTGACCCCGCCAGTCACCCGAGACTCAGGCTGTTTTTCTCTGGCTGCTGCCAGGCACACACCTGGGACATGGGTTGCTCTTCTCTGGCCATCACCACTACCTTCCTGGTTCCCCGTGGTTCCCTGTCTGGTCATTGGTCATTACAGCATTATGGCCACTGGCTATATATATATTTCAAATTGCAGAAAATCAAAGACAAAGAAGAAACTTCAAAAGAAACTAGGAGGTGAGACACTTTAGAGAAGCAAAGGTAAGTATTGAATTTCTTTTTCTGCAACCATGCAAACAAGACAAGAGTGCTATGAAATATTTAGTGTTAAAAGAAAAAAACCCACCAAATTAGATTTCTATATCCAGAGAAATTACCCTTCAAAAGTGATAGTGAAATAACAACTTTCTCAGGCAAATAACATTGAGGGTCTTGTTGCCAACAGATCTGCCTTGCAAGAAATATTTTTAAAAGTTCTTTAGAAAGAAGGAAAATGATATAGGTCAGAAATTCAGATCTACATGAAAAAAGAAGAATATTAAAGAAGGAATAAATGAAGGTAAAATAACTACAATAAAAACAATGAAAAAAATCAAACACCTGGAGGCCAAAGAGCATGCTATTAAACAATGATTGGGTTACCAAAGAGATCAAAGAAGAAGTAAAGAGCAAACTGGTAACAAATGACAGTGAAAACACAACAATCCAAAACCTATGGGACACAGTGAAAGTTGCCTTCAGAGGGAAGTTTATAGTTCTTCAGGCCTACCTAAAAAGAAAAAAAGAAAAAATGGTAATAAATTATCTAACCCTCCAACTCAAAGAATTAGAAAGAGAGCAACAAGAAAAGTCCAGAGTAAGCAGAAGGAAGGAAATAATAAAGATCAGAGAGGAAATAAACAACACAGAGACTCCCCCCTAAAAAAAAATACAAAAGATCAATAAAACCAATAGCTGGTTCTTTGAAAGGATAAACCAGACTAATGAACCTCTAGCTAGGCTCACCAAGAATCAAAGAGAGAGGACCCAAATAAACAAAATCAGAAATGAAAAATACGAAATAATAACTAACCCCACAGAAATACAAAGGATTATGAAAAAATACTATGAACAACTCTGTTCCAACAAACTGGACAACCTAGACGAAATGGACATATTCTTAGAAAAATACAAGCTCCCAAAACTCAATCAGGAAAAATAAAAAAACCTGAATAGGCCAATAACTACTGAAGAAAATGAAGCAATAATTAAGAATCTTCCAATAAAAAAGCCCTGGTTTGGATGGCTTTACCAGGGAGTTCTACCAAGTATTTAAAGAAGAACTAAAACCTCTCCTCCTCAGACTATTCCAAAACATTCAAGAGGAAGACACACTTCCAAGCTCTTTCTATGAAGCCAGCATTACCCTAATTCCAAAACCAGATAAAGACACCACAAAGAAAGAGAACAATAGGCCAATATCCTTGATAAACATATATGCTAAAATCCTCAATAAAATTCTAGCAAATCGGATCCAGCATTACATTAGAAAGATAATACACCATGACCAAGTGGGATTTATCCCCGGGAGGAAAGGATGGTACAACATCCGCAAATCAATAAATAAGATACATCACATAAACAAACTGAGAGACAAAACTCACATAATCATACCAATCGATGCAGAAAAAGCAATTGACAAAATACAACACCCTTTCTTGACAAAAACTCTCAGTGGGAATAGAGGGATTATACCACAACATAACAAAAGCCTTATATAAAAAACCTACAGGTAACATCATACTCAGGAGACAAAAACTAAATTTATTTCCCCTAAGAACAGGAACAAGACAAGGATGCTCACTTTTACCACTCCTGTTAGATATAGTACTGGAAGTGCTAACCATAGCAATCAGACAAGAAGAAGCAATAAAAGGCATCCAAATTGGAAAAGAGGAAATGAAACTGCCATTATTCACAGATGACATGATACTGTACATAGAAAAACACCAAAGACTCCATAAAAAAACTGCTAGACTTAATAAATGAATTTGGCAATGTAGCAGGATACAAAATTAACACCCAGAAATCTATGGCTTTTTTATACACCAATAATGAACTCACAGAAATAACAATGCTGTTTACCATTGCAACCAAAAAAAAATTAAGATATTTAAGAAAAAACTTGACTAAGGAGGTAAAAGACCTGCACTCTGAAAACTACAGGACATAGAAAAAAGAGATAGAGGAAGACATAAACAAATGGGAAAACATACCGTATTCATGGATTGGTAGAATAAACATCATTAAAATGTTCATACTATCCAAAGCAATTTATAGATTCAAGGCAATCCCCATTAAAATGCCAATGGCATATTCCACATACCTAGAACAAACTCTCCAAAAGTTCACCTGGAATTAAAAAAGATCCTGAATGGCCACAGCAATCCTGAGAAAAAAGACCAAAGTAGAAGGGATCACAATGCCAGATATCAAGCTGTATGACAAAGCCACGTTTCTCAAAACTGCCTGGTACTGGCACAAGAACAGACATACAGACCAATGGAACAGAATAGCAAACCCAGAAATAGACCAAAGCCATTATGCTCAATTAATATTTGACAAAGGAGGCAAGAGCATAAAATGGAGTCATGGCAGTCTCTTCAATAAATGGTGCTGGGAAATTTGGTCAGATACATGCAAATAAATAAAATTAGATCACTACTTACATCATACACAAAAACAAATTCAAAATGGTGAAAGGACTTAAATGTAAGATGGGAAACCATAAAAACTTTAGAAGACTCCATAGGCAGCAAAATATCAGACGTATGTCGTAGCAATATCTTTACTGATACAGCTCCTAGGGCAATGGAAACTAAGGATAAAATAAACAATGGGATTCCATCAAAATAAAAAGTTTTTGCATAGCAAAAGAAACCATCAACAAAACAACAAGAAAGCCCACTGTATGGGAGATATATTTGCCAATGCTATTTCAGATAAGGGCTTAATCTCAAAATTTAGAGAGAACTCATACAAGTTAACAAAAGGAAGATAAACAATTCAACCAAAAAATGGGCAAAGGACCTAAATAGACACTTTTTGAAAGTGGACATGCAGAAGGTCAAGAGACATATGAAAACGTGCTCAAAGTCAGTAACCATCCGAGAGATGCAAATCAAAACAACAATGCGGTATCATCTCACACCTGTCAGAATGGCTATCATCAACAAATCAACAAACGACAAGTGCTGGCAAGGATATGGAGAAAAAGGAACCCTCCTGAACTGCTGGTGGGAATGCAGACTGGTGCAGCCACTGTGGAGAACAGTATGGAGTTTCCTCAAAAAACTAAAAATGGAACTCCCATTTGACCCTGTGATCCCACTTCTAGGAATCTATCCCAAGAAACCAGAAACACCAATCAGAAAGGATATATGCATCCCTATGTTCATAGCAGCACAATTTACCATAACTAAGATTTGGAAACAGCCTAAGTGCCCATCAGCAGATGAATGGATTAGAAAACTGTGATACATCTACACAATGGGATACCAAGCTGCTATATAAAAAAAGGAATTTTTACCATTTGCAATAGCATGGATGGAACTGGAGAGAGTATTATGCTAAGCGAAATAAGCCAGTTAGAGAAAAATAAATATCAGATGATCTCACTCATATGTGGGATATAATGATCAATATAAACTGATGAACAAAAATAGATCCAGAGACAAGGGGCAGGGGAGGGGAGATGGGGGTAGAGATCAACTAAAGGACTCTTATGCATGCATATTTGCATAACCAATGGACACAGACACTGGGGCAGTGGGGGCTTGTCCTGGGGGTGGGAGTGGACGGGGGCAGGGATCAATTGGAGAAAAAAAAGACAAATGTAATACTGTAAACAATAAAAACAAAACAAAATTATAGCATGAAAAAGAAAAGAAAAATCATATCAGAAAATGCTGAAAGAGCATTTAACAAAATCTAACACCTTTTCATGATATAAACAAAAAAAATGGAGCAAAACTGTCCTGGCCAGTGTTGCTAAGTGGTTAGAATGTCTGCCAGTGGATCAAGGGATCCAGGGTTTAATTCCCGGTCAAGGGCATGTACCTGAGTTGCAGATTCCATGCCTAGCTCCTTGACTGGGTGAATGTGGGAGGCAACCGATCAATGTGTCTCTCTCACATTGATCTTTTTCTTTCTTTCTCTCTTTCTCTCCTTTTCTACCTATCTATCTCTCTATCTCTCTCTCCTCTCCTCCTCCTCCCTCCCTCCCATTCCTCCCTTCCATTTTCTCTAAAAATCAATGGGAAAAATATCCTTGAGTGAGGATTAACAAAACAACAACAAAAGAAATGGAGCAATGCTTCCTCAACTTGATAAAGAATTTCCTCCAAAAATCCTACAGCCAACATAATACTTAATGGTGAGAAACTAGATGCTTCCTCACTAAAATACCAAAACAAGACAAGGATAAACCTCTTACCACTCACATTTAACAACATATTGGGTAACACAAGAAGACAAGAAAAGTAAATAAAAGGTGTACTGATTGTCAAGGAAGAAATAAAACTCTCCTTCTTTGATGATGACATGATTATTTATGTAAATTTTCCAAAGAATCTACAAAATGCTCCCTAGAATGAGTAAGTGACTATAGCAGTATTGCAGGATACATAGTCCATATACAAGCATTAATTATATTCCTTTATACTAGAAATAAAAAATTTTAAATGAAAAACATACCAGCATTTACATTAGCACCAAGAACAGAGGTATAAACCAAACTATCGCTCTAACTGGTTTGGCTTAGTGGATATAACATCACCCGGTGGACTGAAGGATCCCAGGTTCGATTCTGGTCAAGGGCATATACCTTGGTTGTGGGCATATCTACAGTAGGGAGTGCGCAGGAGGCAGCTGAATTGATGTTTCTCTCTCATCAATGTTTCTAACTCTCTATCTCTCTCCCTTCCTCTCTGGAAAATATCAATAAAATATATTAAAAACAAACAAACAAACAAACAGAAAACCACCTCAAACTATCTATATTAATGAAAGGGTAATATGTTAATTAGACTGGGTAGACCAGAACTTTTCTGGACGTCCTTCCAGACAAAGCTGCAGTGGCTACAAGGGCTGGTAATGGCAGCAGCATCAGGGTGATGGGGACAGTGCCTTCCCCTGATTAGGCCCGGTTGCCTCCCGCAGAGGGAGGCCAAACTACCTAAGCTGTCAGTAGGACATACCCTGAGGGCTCTCAGACTGTGAGAGTGGGCAGAATGGGCTGAGGGATGCCACTCTAATATATATGACTACATAAAAATAAAACTACAAAGCTCTGATGAAATAAATCAAAGGTTTGTATAAAAAAAGAAAGTTATTTCACATTCATAGATAAAAAGAAATCAATATTGTTAAGATGTCAGTTCTTCTCAATTTGATCTATAGATTCAACTCAATCCCAGTTAAAATTTAAGCAAGGTATTTTGTGGATATCAACAAACTAACCCTAAAGTGTATATGGAAAGGGAAAATCCCCATGGAAGCCAACACAATACTGAAGAATAAAGTTGAAAGACTGACACTACCCAACAAGAAGACTTCCTATTAATCTATAGTGACCAAGTCAGTATGGTATTGGTGAAAGAATAGACAAATATTCTGTAAAACACAATAGAGAGTCCAGGAATAGATCCACAAAAATATAGTCAACTGATCTTTGAGAAAGGAGCAAAGGCAATTCAATGAAGAATAGTCTTTTTAACAAATGGTGCTAAAATTGTCTTTTCAGCAATTAATGAAACAGCAGAGACAGTAAAACAATATTCTATTAAATATTTTCTGGAAGTAGCCACTCAACTCTTAAAATCTTCTTTAGGATCTTCCCATCCTCTAATTACTTAGCTTCTTAAATTAAAATTACAAAGGTATTCTCCTGATGTGTTAGAACTGGATACCCACATGCAAAATATAAATAAATCTAGACACGGCCTTTCCATTTTTCACAAAAATTAATTCAAAAGGAATCATAGGCCTACCTGTAAAACACAAACCCATAAAACTTCTACAACATGCATATCAAACTTGTGGGCTGCAACACGGCCCACAACGAATATTTTTGCAGCCCAGCCAATATAACAGTATATAAGAAACTTTTAATAAAAATTTCATAACTTAATTTTTGCAATGTCCTGTTATACATAATTATTAATAACGAACTACATAATGACTGATTACTATAATCACGTTGCATTCATTTCTCTTATGCGCCTTACGTGCAAGTGCACCATTTCTCTCCACTAATACTTGCAGCGAATATTTTAGCAGCCGATTGGCAAGTCATTACTCTTGGACTGACTTGTTTTGTGTGCACAACAGGAAATCCCCTTTCGGAGAACAAGAAAAATAGGTTTATTTGTGTTACACTTATTAATTTGTGTAGTTATTCAGTGTCTGGTAAGTCAATGTTCAAGAAAAAATATTAATTTTTATTAAAATGTTCTATTATTTTATGTTAATGATTACTCACTTATTTCAACCCTTTGTATTCAGCATGTTTCTATCAAAATAAATCTATGTTTCTATGAAAATTGAAGCTTTTGTGTTTTGTGGCCCACATAAACTTAAACCTTGTTTATTTGGCCTGTGTTAGTCTTTGAGTTTGACATGCTTGTTCTAGAAAGTAACATAAAAGAACAACTAGGTCAACCTGAATTGAGTGATGACTTTTGAGATACAATAAACGCATGATCTGTGAAAAAAATACTGATAAGTTGAACACTATATGACACAAAAATATTATTGCCTCATTCTTAAGTTAGTCGTGAGTACACAGGTACTCATTTTATTATTAAGCATAAAAATTACATTAATGCTATATATCTTTTTGTATGTAAAATTATTACACAATTAAAATATTTTTTCTTAAGATTTTAGAAAGATATTGGTGAGGGATTGACAGGTTCTTTGACAACCAACTGCCCTTTAGAGTTTTTCAAATGTGATATTTTATTGCCCAGTGTGTTACTAACTACTAATAGAAGACTAACATACCATAGATTGAGCTTATCTTTTTTCTTGCTGTGCATTGTAGTAAAGGCTTCTGATAGCGAGATAAAAAAAAAAAATAGAAAATTGGGTAGAATTAAGGGAAAGGCAAAGCTTTGCAATTCATTATTTTTTACAAAAGAATCCAAGAATTAAATCAGAAGCAAACACTTAGAAGAAAAGCAAGGAGACCTTTCTGATTGGTGTTTCTAGTTTCTTGGGATATATTCCTAGAAGTGGGATCACAGGGTCAAATGGGAGTTCCATTTTTAGTTTTTTGAGGAAACTCCATACTGTTCTCCACAGTGGCTGCACCAGTCTGCATTCCCACCAGCAGTGCAGAAGGGTTCCTTTTTCTCCATATCCTTGCCAGCACTTGTTGTTTGTTGATTTGTTGATGATAGCAAAAAAAAAGGGGGGGGGGAGTAAACAGAAAAAAAATTTTAAAAAAAAGCAAGGAGACCAAAAACTACAGCAGGACTACCAAGTACTTTACTTATTATACAGTGCAGACATGTGCAGAATGAGTGCCAGGAACTGCCCTTGGGTAAAAAAATGTTTTTCCTCACCCCAGCTGGTTTGGCTCAGTGGTTGGAGTGTCAACCTGCAGACTGAAGGGTCAAGGGCACGTACCTTGGTACCTTGGTTGCAAGCTCAATCTGTCAGGGAGCATGCGGGAGGCAACCAACCTATGTGTTTCTTTCACATCCATGTTTCTCTCTCTGTCTTTCCCCCTCCCCTCCACTCTGTCTAAAAGCAAATGGAAAAAAATATCCTTGGGTGAGGTTTAACAGACGAGAAGAAATGCTTTTCCTCTAGGCTCCTTGTCCAGTTGTGTTCACTTACCTTCTCCTCAAAGGCCTCAGGGATGACTTGTCTGTGTGTATCAACAGGGTTCGGACCTATAAGAGCAGAAAGAGCTGAGGAGTAGAAACCTCCACTGATTCTGTGCTGTGTGCCCTGTCCCTTTCATAATCATTTCTTGAAAATACTAGGGAAATAAAATTGGAGTAAGAAAGAACTCTCTGAGCCATTCGTGCTGATTTAGTCCTTCTTGCCTTTATTTGTCACACCTGCAAATTACACAGCTTACTTCATGTCTTCTTTGTTTTCTCTTATTTCTTTCTTCTCTGGACTCCGCTGTTTGTCGGGCAAACAAGCCAGGCTGAACTTGACTTGGATGCACCTGCCCAGTACTGACACCTCCACTTCACTAGCCCAAATCCCTCCTACTGCCCAGGGTTAGTATTTGGCATCTTGGGACTTCTATTCCAGTTCTGGCTATCACAGCATGCAATTAATGAAAGAGCAGAGGCAGTAAAACAATATTCTATCAAATATTTTCTGGAAGTAGCTACTCAACTCTTAAAACCTTTAGGACCTATTCATCCCTTAATTATTTAGTTTCTTAAGTTAAAATTGCAAAAGCATTCTCTTCAAGGTGAAATTACCATTTTTCCCCTCTTACATTTCTTTTGGTGATAATTTTGCATAACTGAAACAGATAATACTAACCTTGTAATGAAATTCTGTACCATTTAAGAAAACTTCTCTTGTTTTAAGGTGAGTATTTTTCTTGCCAGGGCAAGGAGGTTACATGATAATAGAAAAGGCTTCTTTGGCTTCTTCCTATTTTGGTATCTGCCATTTAAAGTTGCCAGACTCAGGGCTGCTTGCAGAATACCAGATGAATATTACATGGACAGGCTCAACTCAGAGTTAAGTATGATAATAGACTTCCTGTTGCTTCAATTATCAACAATTACAGTGGCTTAAATGTAACCTTCCAAACTTAGGTATATAGCAGATATAATTACAAGGTCACTTCTCTTGGGTCTGTTTTGGCTCTCAACAACTCTTTATTTTCCCTCACTTTTTCACTCTACCTCCACTAGACAAAGGGCCTCGTCTAGAAGTCAACATTTTTGAAGATCTGAGGAAAACAGCATGTGTTACAATGGTGGAGTAAGAGCAGTTTAAGCTGGTTAAAAAAAAAAAAATCCCCAGAGGTGTTTTGACAACGTATTGCAGCCCTGAGCACTTGGCTTTCCTTTTGCTTTGAATGGTAAGAGATTGATGATATGTGCTGAGTTTTGTTTTTTTTTTTTTTAAACTCTGAACAGGAATGCCAAATAGGAGGGATGTGAGAATCAGATCCTATGATGACTTTTAAAATATATATAAACGGCTCATTCAAAATCATTAAAAATGAAGGAAGCTGGTCTTTGCTCTATAAAACGTAGATCAAGAAATTTGACAAGTGTTTGCTTTCTTTCTTTACTAATTCATACTCTCCCATACAGAGCTGTTAAATAAAATAAAAACAAATTAGTGTGGGGTCCCCTTGTGCACTGCTGGTGGGAACGCAAATTGATACAGAAACTGTGGAAACCAGTATGGAGGTTCTTCAAAAAAATTAAAAATAGAACTACCATATGGTCCAGCAATTCCTCGACTGGGTATTTATCTGGAAAAAAAATTCCCCATCTCAAAAAGATATTTGCATTCCCATGTTCACTGTAGCATTATTCACAATAGCCAATACATGGAATCAACTTAAGTGTCTATCAACAAAGGAATGGATAAATAAAATATTACATATATAAAATAGAATGGTATGGAGCCATAAAAATAAGAAAATCCTGCTATTTACCAAAAACATAGATGGGCTTTCAGGGGACTATATTAAATGAAATAAGTCAGACAGAGAAAGATGAATACTGTATGATCTCATATGTCGAATTAAAAAACAAACACAAAAACTCATAGATGTAGAAAGCAGATTGGTGGTTGTCAGAGGTGGGGATGGGAGATAGATAGGTTAAGAGTGAAAGAATAATTTTCAAATGTAGTACACAACCAAAAATACTTCAATTCAGCAAAGGTTATTGAGTATCTGTGATAGTTAATTTTATGTGTCAACTTAGCTGGGCTATGTTGCCCAAATATGTGCTCAAACATTGTTCTGGATGTTTCTGCGAGTATGTTTTTGGATGAATTTAACATTTAAATCTATGGACTTCCAGTAAAGCACGCTGCTCTCCTTAATGTGGGTGGGCTTCATACACACCCATGAAGAACTCTGATTGATGCAGCATCTACATAGTAACCTTTCCAGTGTCTCTGCCTCTCCTTCATTTCCACTACCAAGCCATAGGGTCACAGGCGAACCCTCTGCTATTACATGACCCTCATTTCCTACACTCAGGCTGATTGAACAGTCTCTTCCATGAATTTGAATTGGGCTTAGGAGAAACTCGTCTTTCTCCTGAATGGAGATGAACCATTTAGGAGTGTTGTGCAGTCATTCTTCATATGAACTGAGGAGCTGAGAACGCTATGGCAATGAGAGAAAAAGGAAACCCCGGGAGAGAAGCAGAGATGAGAGACAAAGAGAGCAATGAGTTCCACATGCTTCTGAAGCTAGCTGCACTCTCGCCCTGGAATTCTCCTTATAATAAATTCTCCATTGTTTAATTGGGCTTGAGTTTTGTTTGTATTACTTGCAACCAAAAGATCCTAACTAATATAACCTAGCATGTCAAACAATTTGTCAGCTGCTAGGGATACAGAGATTAAAAAAAGATGTTTCCCATTCTATTACCCCAACTCCCCCCTCAAAAAAGAAATGGTCCCTTCCTTCAAGGAACTCCCATCACCCAAGGGAGGGATGCCTACATAAGAAGGTATAATTTCTATAGTATG
>PVJC01036096.1:0-17918 GCA_004026665.1 Murina feae | reverse complement strand
GGGAGGTCCCTCAGCCCGGCCTGTGCCCTCTCGCAGTCTGGGACCCCTCGGGGGATGTCCACCTGCTGGCATGCCTGACCAGCCTGGGTGAGGGGCTTTAAGGCTGCCCACAGCTCCCATTGATCCAATGTCCCAGCAAGGCTGGCTGAACGCAAGTTTCTGGGGTTTATCTCCTATAATTGATGCTGTTCTTTTAAGACCTGGGGTTTGTTTAGCTTCTATAATTGATACACTGTTCCTTTAAGGCGGCCTACTAACTATCAAGGAACCCTCCTCTCTGCCTCACCTCGCCGCGTCTATAATGACACAATGTTACTTACTGGTGAGGCCCGGGGCTGCTGTTTCCTTCAGCTCCCGAGGATTCTATGATTGTTACATTGTTTCAAACCTGTGTTTCGCTAGAGCCAGTTTAAGCGGAGAGGCCGCAGCTTCACTTTCGCTCCTGCTGCAATGGAAACAGCCGTTTACTCAGGTCCGTGAGTGGCGGCCTCCATGTTGGCTGGGCTAATTTGCATACAGCCGCTCTGATTGGCTGGTGGGCGTGGCTTACCGTCTCGGAGAAACGGTTAATTTTACTATTTCGCTTTTATTAGTTTAGACTAGAGGCCCTTTACACGAAGATTTGAGCAATAGGCCTTCCTTCCCCTGGCTGCCGGCACCGGTTTTCCTCCAGGACCTAAGACCCAGGCCTTTGGTCCGGCTTGGCTTCTCCGCTCTGGCTGCAGCGGAGAACCCAAGCCTCTTCAGTCTTCTTCAGTAGTCGCTCTGTGCCTGCATATGCAAATTAACCGCCATCTTTGTTGGGTTAATTTGCATACTCATCCCGATTGGCTGGTGGGCATAGCAGAGTGACACCAATTTGCATGTTTCTCTTTTATTAGTGTACTAGGAGCCCGGTGCACAAAAATTTGTTCACTCGGAGGGTGGGGGTCTCTCAACCCGGCCTGTGCCCTCTTGCAGTCTGGGACACCTCGGGGGGGATATCCACCTGCTGGCATGCCTGGCCAGCCTGGGTGAGGGGTTGAGGGCCATTTTCAGGCTGCCCACAACCCCTTCAGGGTTCGTGCACTGGGGGGTGGGAGGGCTGGTGAGTGCAGGCCTGGACGTTTCCCACCAGAGGGCCCACAATCGCACACTCCTGGTGGGCTCCCACTGCTGAGGGGACACACCTGGCGCAGAGCTGGGTGGCAAGCCAGGGGTGGACGCTGGTGCAGGATCCCTTGGTGGGACCCTGCTGCTGAGCAAACACACCCGGGGTGGAGCCAGGCAGTGAACTGGCTTCAGATTCTCCACACTGTGCAGCAGAAGCTCCCGCACGCCCTGTGGAGGCCCTGGGGGGTGGATGAAGGTAGCGGACCCTGGACTGGTGCTCCCGCACGCCCCTGAGGAGGCCCCTGGGGCAGAGCCAGGCTGCGGACCCTGGACGACTGCTCCTACGCACCCTGCAGAGGCCCCCGCGCTCCCGCATGCCCCGGGGAGGCCCCCAGGGGGCGGAGCCAGGCAGCGGACCCAGGACAGCTGTTCCTGGACGCCCCGAGGAGGCTTCTGGGGGGCGGAGCCAGGCAGTGGACCCAGGATGGCTGCTCCTGCAAGCCCCGTGGAGGACCCACTCTCCCACACGCCTGGTAGAGGCCCCCGGGGGGTGGAGCCAGGCAGCAGACCCAGGACAGCTGCTCCTGGACGCCCCGAGGAGGCCCCAGGCCGGACCCCCCCTCCCACTGAGCTGACACACCTGGCACAGCTATGCCGGCTGGTCGTGGAGGCTCCCAGTGCAGAGCCGCCCTGCCAGCCTCCATCTTGGCTGGGTTAATTTGCATACAGCCGCTCTGATTGGTTGGTGGGCGTGGCCATGAGCAGAGGCTCAGCCAGCCTAGGCAGGCAGTTGCAACAGAATCCTCTGGTTTGCTCTAGCTCCATGGCTGTTGGCCTCCATCTTGGCTGGGTTAATTTGCATACGGCCGCTCTGATTGGCTGGTGGTAATGGTCAAATTTGCATGTTTCTCTTTTATTATATTAGATACTAGGGGCCTGGTGCACAAAAATTTGTGCACTTGTGGGGCGGGGGGGGCTCGCAGCTCGGCCTGTGCCCTCTCGCAGCCTGAGACCTTTCAGGGGATGTCCACCTGCTGGCATGCCTGGCCAGGCTGGGTGAGGGGCTGATGGCTGTTTGCAGGCTGGCCAAGCCCTCCCAGTGTGGATCCTCACCCCATGGGGGTGTGGCCAGCCTGGGTGAGGGGCTGAGGGCTGTTTCTAGGCTGCCCACAGCTCCCATTGACCCAAGGTCCCAAGGTCCCAAGGCTAGCTGAAATCAGGTTTCTGGGGTTTATTTATCTTCTATAATTGAGATTTTGTTACCTTGAGTGGAGGCCTAGGCAGGGAACAGAGCCTCCTGTTTGCTTCAGCTCCGTGGCTTCTATAATTGAAACATTGTTGCTTGAGCAGAGGTCCGCCGGCCTAATCAGACAGTTGCAACAGAAGCCTCCTGCTTGTTCCAGCTCTGTGGCTGCCGGCCGCCATCTTGGCTGGGTTAATTTGCATACAGCCACTCTGATTGGCTGGTGGGCGTGGCTTAGGCATCCCAGAGAGACTGTTAATTTGCATATTACTCTTTTATTAGAGTAGATAGTTAAATTTGTAAGCAGCATAGATTTCTTTTGTCTTTAATGCAAAAATACCTCAAATACATTTGCTGTACTTGTATATGGTAACTGCCACTTCATAACTCAGAATTCTGCAATATTTATGAACAACAATTGTCTCTGGACAAGGGGAAGAGGTACAGAAGAGCAGCTAGTCAAGTCATTCATCCTCGAGAGCTCCGTTGCCTCACGATGAAAATGAGAGGTGAGATTTGGTGACTTCTCCATACATGGAGAATGTATAGAAAATAGGACCAAATCTTTCCAGATTCCAGACATACCCCAGAGCTTTTATTTTCTATAATTCCCTGATATCAAACTTATAAGTATGAATGACTTTATTTCCCCTTCTTCACTTGTCCCTTTCATTTATGTTTGTCCCTGCCTGCTGGGTGCCACCTGTCTCCTTTTCCTGCCGCTAACCCCTTCCTCTCTCCTAGACTCTAAGGGCACCCCCTTTTTCTGGAACAGCAGTGCTCAAGGGTTGGTTCTTACAGTTGTTTGAAATTGGTAAACTGAGCTTTTCCTGATGAACTGTTTATTTTCTGACAGTCTTTCTCAAAACACACACATGCCTACACACGTACACACCTACACACAGCTGATTGAGGAGTTCAGTTCAGATTTTCCTGTAGTTAAACTAACTCTTTAAGGTTTTCCCTAAAAGGAACAACTTCAACCCCTTTAATGTGCAATTATTTTCCACTGTTTTAAAGTTTTAGGTTGCTCTTTCCAAATACACTTGTTTTAGTCCATTTGGGCCACTACAACAAAATACCACAGACTGGATGGATAACGAACGGCAAGTATTTATTTCTCAGTGTTGGAGGTTGGAAATCCCCTCTCCAGGCACCAGGAGATTCAATGTCTGGCCAGGGCCCAACTATGGGTTCACACGTCAGAAGGGGTGACACACTCTCTCGGGACCTCTTTTTTTTTTTTTTTTTTAAATCTCACCCAAGGTTATTTTTTGCATAGAGGGGGGAGGGGGACAGAGAGAGAAAGAGAGAAACATGGATGTGAGAGAGACACATTGACTGGTTGCTTCTCGCATGTGCCCCGACCAGGGACAGGAATCAAACCTGTGGACCCCCCACACACACACTCTAACCACTGAACAAAACTGGCCAGGGCTTGGGACCTGTTTTATCAGGGCATTAATTCCACTTAGGAGGGCTCTGAACTCATGACCTAATCACCTCCCAAAGGCCACCCCACCTACAAATACCATCACATTGAAGGTTAGGTTTCAACATATGAATTTTGGAAGGACACAAATATTCAGTCTATAGCAACACTTTATTATCTTCATTTAAACAAGCATATACCACACTGAATACTTACAAAAGTAACAATCGATATTAAATAATCCATAAGCTCAAATACAGAGGACTAGTTATGTAACTATGATGGAATACCATCATAACTATTTACTTTTATTTATTTAATTTATCTTTATTGTTGGAAGTATTACAGATGTCCACTTTGTGGGTTGTTTTTTTCTATTGACCCCCTCCACCCCATACCAGCCCCTCCCAGGCCTTCACCAGACTACTGTCTGTGTCCATGGGCTATATAAATATATATACAAGTTCCCCAGTTAATCTTCCTGCCCCCACCCCCACCCCCACCCCTACTTTCCCTCTGAAATTTGTCAGTCTGTTCCATGCTTCTATGTCTCTCAATCTATTTTGTTCATCAGTTTATTTTGTTCATTAGATTCCACATATGAGTGAAATACTGTGATACTTATCTTTCTCTGACTGGCTTATTTCACTTAGCATAATACTCTCCAGTTTCATTCATCCTGTTGCAAACGGTAAGAGTTGGTTCACATAGTATTACATTGTGTAGATGTACCATAGCTTTTTTACCCACTCATCTACTGATGGGCACATGGGCTGTTTCCAAATCTTAGCTATTGTAAATTGCACTGCTATGAACATAGGGATGCATACATACTGATTGGTGTTTTGGGTTTCTTAGGATATATTCCTAGAAGTGGGATTGCTGGGTCAAATGAGAGTTGCATTTTTAATTTTTTGAGGAAACTCCATACTGTTTTCCAGTCTGCATTCTCACCAGCAGTGTACTAGGGTTCCCTTTTCTCCACGTCCTCACCAACACTGGTGGTTTATTGATGACAGCCATTCTGATAGGTGTGAGGTGGTATCTCCTTGTTGTTTTAATTTGCATCTCTCTGAGGATTAGTGATATTGTGCATTTTTTCATATGTGTCTTAGCCAATTGTATGTCCTCTTTGGCAAAGTATCTATAAAGGTCATTTGGCCATTTTTTGGTTGGACTGTTTGTCTTCCTTTTGTTGAGTTGTATGAGTACCTTATATATTTTGGAAATTAACCCCTTATCAGATTATCATTGGCAAATATGTTCTCCCATGCGGTGGGCCTCTTTTTTTAGTTTGTTGATGGTTTCTTTTGCTGTGCAGAAACTTTTTATTTTGATGTAGTCCCATTTGTTTATTTTCTCCTTAGTTTTCTTTGCCCTAGGTTATGTATAACATATTGCTATGAAAAATGTCTAAGACTTTGCAGCCTATGATTTCTTCTAAGATTTGTATGGTTTCATGACTTACATTTAAGTTTTTTAACCATTTTGAGTTTAATCTTGTGTATGGTGAAAGTTGGTGACCTAGTTTCATTTTTTTTTTTTTTGCATGTTCCTGTCCAATGTTCCCAACCACTTATTGAAGAGGCTGTCTATACTCCATTGTATATCCTTGCCTCCTTTGTCAAATATTAATTGAGTGTAATGGCTTGGGTTGATTTCTGGGGTATCTGTTCTTTGTGCCTGTTCTTATGCCAGTACCAGACTGTTTTGAGTGCAGTGGCTTTGTACTATAACTTGATATCTGGTATTGTGATTCCTCTAACTTTGTTCTTCTTTCTCAAGATTGCTGCAGTTATTCGGGATCTTTTTTTGGTTCCATATAAATTTATGGAGTGTTTGTTCTAGATCATTTTAATAGGGATTGCACTGAATGTATAGATTGCTTTGGGTAGTATGGACATTTTAATGATGTTGATTCCATCATAACCATTTAAAAGCTACATTCAATAATGCTTAAGTGGAAGTGTGTGTATTCACCATGCATTACTGGGTACTTGCTGTGCACAGTCACTAGAAACTGTAAACACAAAGATATAGAATAAGCAAGAGTCCCCAATTCATTTAACTACTCTTCATATAGCACGACTTCAAATTTCCTCACTATTTGGTCATTTTTGGTGCTCAGAAGCTAACAAACAAATAAACAAACATTTCAGATCTAGCCTCCTCATCCTGAAACTGAGCAGGGCTATCTACTTCCTCATTCTGGAGACATAGTACAGAACCCAATACATTAGCTATACTGGCACTCACAGTATCTAATGGATTCATACTGAGTTCTGAGTTCACCATCAATGAAAACTGCCCTTTTATCATCTCTCCCTCATCTCACACTTGTATCACTGATTTTTCCACACCTCATCAAAACATTGTGTCTCCTTTCGTAAAAGCTGATTCACCATTCCAGCTGGCTGGGATTGATCAGGGTTCTGATTCAACCCATCCATTCCACAAAGTGGTCCCAGAGTTAGGTCAGGGACACATTTTATAATTTCATCAATTTCTGAAAAGTACAAAGTTGGGGTAGAATGAAATGGCACATCAGTACAGACCTCCCTTCAGCCTGCATTTGACTCAGTAGTAAACCAGCTTTGATTTCACCTAATTAGACTATCAGTCCAACTTCATCTGCGCACACACACACATGTACACACACACACAGTGGTATGGCACAATTGTTAGGGAGGCACGCTTTGAAGCCACACTGCCTGAGTTCAAATTTCAGCACTGCCACTTACTAGCTTGTAGGTAAGTTCCTTAACCTCTTCGTGTCCCAGATTCCACAACTGTAAAATGGGAATAGTTGCACCTAATTTACTGGTTATGAGGATTAAAGTAGTTAACCTGTGCAAAACACTTAAAACAGTGCCTGGTATGTAATAAGTTTGCCATAGCAATAACAAAAACAGGAGATGATTAAATATTTTAGGTACTTCCTGTCATCTCTCCTGATGTTGTCTACTCTAGTATTATTAGCTAATAGAGAATGACCTAGCTTGATGGCTCTTGCTTTTTTTCTGAACTCATACGGTAGCCTAGTGGTTAGGATCAAAGTCCATATGTTAAGAAGACAGATTCCACCTCTGGAAGAACTAGGAACCTATGTTTTTATTTTCAGTATTCAGGCCTCTCTCCTGTGAAAGAGAAACATCACGACTGCCTCCTGCAAGTGCTCCAGGGGGATGGGACCCACAACCTAGGCATGTGCCCAGACCAGGAATTGAACCCGCAACCCTCCACTTTACAGGATGATGCGCCAACCAAATGAATTACCCGGCCAGGGCTCTTTGAATGTTTTGAAGTTAATCCTCCAAGGTAAAAAACAAACTCATTATTACCCAGCAACCCATTCCACTCCTTGATTAGCATAAAGTAAGGGTGACAGGGAACCACTTTCTTTGGATTATGGGAGCCGGTCATTTCAGAATTCCCAAGGATAAACTCCTTACAGAATTCTTCCTATTTCCTGAGGTTAAAGTTTTGCATGTCAAAATTTAAAAAATGGTCTATAACTCTATGGATTTAAGTGAAGACAGAATATAAGTCCATCTTGAGCTAAACACACGACCAGCCTCTTACTCTGCTTTGTAAGACACTAAATAAGGTCTTATAACACGGAATTCATATGATGGTAGGGTTTACCCAAGTTCCCATTCTGATCTGAAGTGAGATCGCCAAGGTCAGAGCGATTTCCACAAGTTCTGGGGAATTCTTTTCTTTGTCAAGTTCTTGTGCGAAAGAAGTGAACTTTACTTCAGGATTCGATCCACAAAGTCAGGATAAAGCTCCCACTTTATCTGCATGTCATCTCCTTTCCTAACAAAGTCTCAGACGAATGTGGTGGCTTAACCCTTTCCATGTAACACAGACTCACAGCAAGTCAGAGCTGGATTCCAGTGATGCCCTATTTTACAGACATGACCAGGCCCAAAGAAGTGTCTTGCCTAAGTTCAGGGCCCATTAGCCACTGCAAGTCAGGATCAGCCTTCATAGGTCTAACATAAGGTGACCAGATTTAAAGCGGTACACCACTGGGGGTGGGGGGGGGGAGGGTTCTTTCTTTCTTTCTTTTAATTATTACTAAAAATAGTAATCGGGACTTTTTAAAAATGCCGCGGGATGTGGGACAAATTGTTAAAAAGCGGGACGTCTGGTCACCTTAGTCTAACAGTATTTAATTCCAATAAGTCGCATCACTTTATAAAAATACCCTGTTGTTTACCATATCTAATTTTTTTTTTTTAACTAGAGGCCCCGTGCACAAAATTTGCCCAGCCTGCACCCTCTCCAGAGACCCCTCAGGGGATGTCCGACTGCCGGTTTAGGCCGGATCCCTGCCTGTCTGCCTGCCTCATTGCCCCTAACCCCTCTGCCTGCCTGCTTGTCTGCCTGATGCCCTAACTGCTCCTCTGCCAGCCTGATTGCCCTTAACAACCTCTGCCTCAGCCCCTTCCACCATGGCTTTGTCCAGAAAGATATCTGGAAGGATGTCCGGAAGACAACCCGGTCTATCTGGTCTATTTAGCATGTTACCCTTTTGTTAGCACAGATCTGGTTTTCTGCCCATTCAAATCTCGAAATCGCTGCTTTTGCAACAGTTCTTCGACACGCCTAAGATTCCCCAAAGGAACATACTGAACAAATCGACTCTTAAGTTCGTCCTCGAGACCCTTACGAGACATTTCGATGACTTCTGGGGAGTGTCCTTCTCAGTCTCAGAACTCAAGAGCTCCAGGATGGCAGCGCTAGCTATCTTGCGGCCCCTGACGCTGCTTTTAGTAAATCTTGGGGTGGGAAGCCACATAAATCTCACTACAAAATGAAACCTCTGAAGGGCTATGGGCGATACTCCACGTTCACAGCTCCTTGCACGATCATGGAGCCAAGAACGGCCACCAGAAATGCAACAAGGAGGCTGCTGGCTGCTGCCTCACGCATGAGGAAGCCAGCGAGGTGCCGGAGAAGGCTGAGGAGGGGTGCAGGCGGGTGGGTGCAGGTGCAGCACACCCCGCGCGGGAGCGGCCGGGTGTGGAGGGGCCGGCGGGCCGGCAGTGCGCACGCGCGGCGCCGGCCTTTGTACCGGCGGCGGCGGCGGCACCTGAAGACCCCCAGCGAGCATGCGCGCCCGCCGCCGCCCGCCGCGAGGGGCGCGGGGGGAGGGGCGGCGCTCCGCGATGGCCTTACCTGCCCGCGTTCTCCGCTTCCATTCCCGGCTGTCGCTCCCGCGGACGGCTGCTCCTGCCACGCCAGCGAGCGACCGGTCGCTGTAGTATCGCGGCGTAGGTGCGGCGGTACAACACCAGAGGCTTGGACCCGATTGCCGGCCGCACGGGGGCCGCAGCTGACGCTCAAGCTCCGCCCCCAGGCTCCTAGCGCCCCCGTCCCCCTCCCCCAGCGCAAACCCCTCTTTCGCGGGGCGCTTCCGCCTGCGCCTTGCCAAATCCCGGGACTTGTGAGTGTCACGTGCCGCAGGACAGCCAATGAGGTCTGTCCGCCTCTGGGTTCCTCTGCTGGCCGCTTGGCCTTTCGGGAAGGGTGGAGGACAAAAATGGAGGCGGGGGAGCGCGCTGCTGACGTAGGCTCTTGTCCCCCGCCACCCCCACTCTTGGGTGGTGGGCGATGACGGGGGTGAAGGGGGGAGGGTGTCTTCTGGGGGCGCTGGGGAGGTGCGGCTGTTATGCTAATCAGGCAGGATTATCCGGGCCTTTCCACCCCAAATTTTATCCTGATTAAAAACTGTTTTGCATTAATTGTCAAGCGTGATGTGGGAGAAAGAAGAGTCTATGGAATCAAAAAACCTGGGAGTCCAGGCCACTGTACTACCTTGGGCCTCAGGTTCCTAATTTGTAAATTGAGGTGATTGTAAAACTGCTTTTTAACATGTAAAGCTTTACATAAATCGTTGTCTGGTTTGCTTTGGATACATAAGAATATTAATCTTGGAAGTCTACAGTAGATGCCATTCAGGCATCACGTTTTCTTTATAACCTTCCAGACGACCCCTGTGTTACAGGTTTTGGTTTTCTCAATGGCTCTTACAGCAAGTTTTTGTCTCATTATTTCTCAAGTTGTCACTAGTGTTTGCACAAGGACTTCATTAAATAACCCTTAACGGAGATGGCTTTTTATCTTCCTCTAGTTTGCGTAATGAAAGATATGGCTGCTGTATTAGTTAGCTTTCCCTAGTTAAGCTGTGGTGACAGGTGACCCCAGAATCTCGGTGGTTTACAGACACGAAGGCTCATTTCTCACTACCGTAACACGTGGGCTGGGAGCTGGCTGTGGCTCTGTGGGTCACGTGGCTTCTGCATTCTGGGGTCCAAGAAAAGGGCTTTCATGAGTAAATACACGTTAATTTGTATTATGTCAGTTGTTTAAAACTTTTAATATTTTGAAACTTTTCAGAACTTTTACCAATACTGTGTCCCTTAAATAGGTCCCTTAAATAGGACTCATGGTGAGTGTACTTACACCCTGACAATCGATTTTTTCGTCTTCTTCTTTTGATAATGGAAGTGCCTAACTTAAGCTTTGATTGCCAAGGCATTTATTTCAAAGAGGCATCCACTTCATAGACTGGCTATCTAGAATAAATACATTGCCAGACACACACACATATATATGCACACACTGCCAGGCACACTGCCAGGTACACACACACACATACACATTGCCAGGTGCACACACAGCCATATACACAAACACACACACACACTGCCAGACACACTGCCAGGCGCACACGTACACACGCTGCCAGACACATACACACACTGCCAGACACTGCCAGGTACACAAACACACACGCACACATTGCCAGGCGCACACACAACCATGCACACAAACACACACATGCACACACGGAAGACACACTGCTAGGCGCACACACATACACACTGCCAGACACATGCACACACTGCCAGGCACACTGCCAGGCACACACACACATTGCCAGGTAACACACACTGCCAGGCACACACACACATTGCCAAAGTGCACACCCTGCCAGATAACACACTGCCAGGCACACACACACACTGCCAGGTAACACACACTGCCAGGTACACACACACACATGTACACACTGCCACACACACACACTCACACTGCCAGACACCTACACACACTGCCAGGCACACTGCCAGGTACATACACACACTGCCAAGTAAACACACACTGCCAGGCACACTGCCAGGTAACACA
Source organism: Murina feae (assembly GCA_004026665.1). Classification (NCBI taxonomy): domain Eukaryota; kingdom Metazoa; phylum Chordata; class Mammalia; order Chiroptera; family Vespertilionidae; genus Murina; species Murina feae. Next base: position 6,948 of record PVJC01036096.1, on the reverse strand, counting down.
CACTGCCAGATAAACACACACACATTGCCAGGTAACACACACTGCCAGGTAACACACTGCCAGGCACACACACACACACACACACATACTGCTAGGTACACAAACACACACACATACACACACATACACTGCCAGACACATACACACACTGCCAGGCACACACACATTGTCAGGTAACACACACTGCCAGGCGCACACACATGCCCACACTGCCAGGCACATACATAAATGTAGATTAACGAGCCAGGCCATCTCTCCTGAGGTTTCTTTGTTTTAGGAATCTTGGTTGAGTTCAATAAATGACCATTTGGACAACTTGGTGTTTTTCCTTTGCAGTGCTTTAATTTCCCCTCTTTTGTTTTAAATCCACTGACAGTGAACTCTGAACCCTAGGCTTCCCACCCTCGATCCCAATAAAGCAGAGCCCAGGCCCGTGCACGCTCACTCTCTCTATGGTTACCTCGCTGTGGGGCCCCAGTGAGGTCTTGCAAATGATAAACCAGTGTCTTTTCAACATTTCTGTTGGGGTCGCCAAAGGAGGCCAAAAGTGGTAAGGGATTATAAATTTATTAGGTCATGTGGAGTCCAGATGGGCTGAACCCCAAAATGGCGCCAGCACCTAGGGATGAGGAGTCAAGGGTTTTAAATGACTCTAGGCTGGCTTTTTCGGCAGGAAACTCCCTGGCCGGGTCTGGATCTTTGGGTCTTAGGAAAGTCTGGAAGGGAAAGATAATAATAGTCTTAGCAAGTGGAATGTGGTCTTAGCGGGTGGAATGTGGTCTAAGTGGAAGGGAATGTCGGTTGTGAAGTCAAAAGGTCAGTTCCCAGGGGAGGGGGTATCAATTCAATTATCTCATCAGACCTAACAGTTTCCTGATGGTTATTGCTGAGGTGTCTTGCAACCATAGTAAGAACCATAAGAGCCCTAGCTGGTTTGGCTCAGTGGATAGAGCGTCCGCCTGAGAACTAAAGTGTCCTGGGTTCAATTCCAATCAAGGACACATGCCCAGGTTGTAGGCATGATCCCCAGTAGGAGGCAGCCAATGATTCACCATTGATGTTTCTATCTTCCTGTCTTCCTCTCTGAAATCAATAATATGTTTGTGTGTGTGTGTATGCACACACACACACTGAATGGACAGATTATGACCACCTGACATATGTAGGCAGATTAGTTATAATTTCACGCTGAAGTTGCTAGGGGGTCAGACCATTATAAATAGGAAAGCAGGTAGTTTACCACGACAGAAGTGATTTTTTTTCTGAAGATATGAGTAAACAATGCAATTTGAAAGCCTTTGAACATAGGATACATGTATACACACACACTGAGAGGCCAGATTATTATGACCACCTAACGTTGTTAGGCAAATTAGCTATACATTGCATTGAATGGGATATAGAAGCCGAAGGCCTGTTCAAATACCTTTGCTGTCTGCAGTTCCAAGATAAAACATCTCCAATTCGCCCAGGAACACAAGGATTGGACAGTTGAGCATTGAAAAAAAAGTCATGTGGTCCGATGATTCACGTTTCCAGTTGTATCATGCAGATGGCAGAATGAGAATTTGGCGGTAACAGCATGAACCCCACATGCATGAGTACAACCCTTCAAGCTGGTGGGGGTAGTGTTATGGTTTGGGACATGTTTTCCTTTAATTCATGCAGAACAACGTCTGAATAGCACAACATACCTAAGTATTGTTGCTGATCAGGTTCATCCTATCATATTGATGGTGTATCCCAATGGAGATGGCTTCTTCCAACAAGACAGTGCACCATGCCACGGTGCTTGTATTGTGCAGGAGTGATTTCAAGAACATGAGGGAGCCCTGACTGGTTTGGCTCAATGGATAGAGCATCGTCCTGTGGACTGAAAGGTCCCAGGTTCGATTCTGTCAAGGGCATGTACCTTGGTTGCGGGCACATCCCCAGTAGGAGGTGTGCAGGAGGCAGCTGAATGATGTTTCTCTCCCATCAATGTTTCTAACTCTCCCTTTCCCTTCCTCTCTGTAAAAAATCAATAAAATATATTAAAAATAAATAAAAATATATTTAAAAAAAGAACATGAGGAGCTTAGGTGGCCCCCACAATCACCAGATCTCAATCCAATTGAGCATCTGTGGGACGAAGTTACAAGCCATCAGGCAGCTGGTTCCACAACCATCAAATCTCACAGAACTAGGCAGTGCTATTCACCAGGCATGGTGTCAGATTCCTCGTATCACCTTTCAACATCTCGTGGAGTCAATGCCAAGAAGAATCATTGCAGTATTGAAGGCAAAAGGTGGCCGAACGAAGTACTGATGGGGTGGTCATAATAATCTGGCCACTCAGTGTGTATATATGTATATATATATATATATATATATATATATATATATCCACTTTCAAAGGCTGTTAAATGGTGTTGTCTACTCATATCTTCAGAAAAAAAATCACTTCTGTTGTGGTAAACAACCTGCTTCCCTATTTATAATGGTCTGGCCGTCTAACAACTTCAGGGTGAAATTATAGCTAATTTGCCTACAAACGTCAGGTGGTCATAATAATCTGGCGTGTGTGTGTGTGTGTGTGTGTGTGTGTGTATCCATAAGGGCTAGTTCCATCACAATATTGGTTGTTGATAGGCTGAAACCAGTACAAAACAGTAGGTATTCATTGAATATTTCTTGAATTAACGAACAGGGTATCTTCTCGTTCTCTGGTTTTTCTAACCACCTAGGATCACAGTCTAAGAAAAATTTTAAAGCAGTTAGCTGGCCTCACTGATTTCAGAAAGGTCATTCTAGTGACTGAGAGTATGTGTTAAGAGCTACCAACTTTTCTTAGGTTTTCGCTCAGGAAGCGTTACCCTTGGGCAGCCAGGATCTCCTTCACTGTGAGGTGCTGCCTCTTCCGGATCTGCCAGCTCCATTCGTAACCCCGGCAGCCCAGGGGCCTCTGCTTCCCTGCTTGGTTCTGTCTTACAAAGGGAAGGGTTTCCTGGGAGAGTTGTTGGCGAGCAGGACACTGAACTTGGGAATGGTGACATCATCGACAAAGGGGCTCCTATTCTGTCAGGGCCGCTGTCATCATCCTGAATCTCTCTGCAAGACAGACTTGTTCAGCTCTGAGCCCTGCTCGCGGAAGCCTGGGAGAAATCTCTTGTCTTTGCCAAATAGGTCTCTATTTAAGAGACCTTGTATGATGGGACAACGAAAGGAAGGACCAAGTCACTCCACCGTGTTTCCCCCCCTCCCAATCCTCTCCCTTTCAAGAACCCCGCAAGCTTGCTTATGGTGCTTGCCCAGCGGAGGAGACGATATGGAGGGATTAGAAAGAGGCACAAAGAAACTTTTTGGTTGTGATATGTTCATTATTTTGATTGTAAGAATGGTTACATAGGTATACACACGGGTTAAAACCTCATCAACTTGTATGCTTTAAATATGTGGTTTATGCCAAGTAGACATCCCTATTTGTTTAAAAAGTGAGTGTATCATGATTCGCCTTATACATACAACCCATAATCTTTCCGTATTGTCTTGCATTAACCTTTTGCTTCACATAAATCAACCCATAACCAAAGCACAACCTAAAAATGCATAAATATTGTCTATTGCGGGTTCCGTATTTTCCAGTAGCACCGCAGCACGAGGGTAGAGCTTGCGGCCTCCGTGTGGGTGTGGCTGTTTCAGTTTCCAAGGACGCCGGGCACCAGGAGACAGGGCTTCTAACTGCACTGGCGCGCGGGTAACCTCACCTGAGCACTCGCTGCTCAGCGGCCCGTCTCCTCCGGCTGATAAAAGGTGGTTAATGTAACGCGAGCCATTTGCGCATGTCACAGGACAAATGTAAAAGGTGGTTAATTTTTTTAAATATATATTTTATTGATTTTTTACAGAGAGGAAGGGAGAAGAGAGACAGAGAGTTAGAAACATCGATTCAGCTGCTTCCTGCACACCCCCTACTGGGGATGTGCTCACAACCAAGGTACATGCCCTTGACCGGAATCGAACCTGGGACCCTTCAGTCCACAGGCCAACGCTTTATCCACTGAGCCAAACCCGTTAGGGCTCAAAGGTGGTTAATGTAACGCGAGCCGTCTGCGCATGTCACAGGACAAGTGAAGCCGCACTACCGCCAGAGCGACCCCACGTCTCCACGTCCGCCGGGGAAATCCTACTGTAGGGAGAGGGACTGAGGGGAACAAAAGCCGGAGCCGAAAGGTTCTGGGAATCGGCTTAGAAAACACTTCTGGTTCCGGCCCGAAGTCCCACTTCCGTCCGGGGCACGTGTGCGCCGATGTGTTCCCTGCTTTCCCGTCCGGCGGGGCCCCAGCCCCCGCACTTTCCGTCCTACCCGCAGGCCGTCCGCTCCGGCTCCGGAAGCCACTTCCGCCCGTGCTCTGACCCGCTGCGGGGCCGTGCCCTCCCGGTGCGGTCTCTCCCTGTGCGGTCTCTCCGTGGGCGGTACGGTCTCTCCCTGCGCCGCCTGTGGGGCCCGTGGGGGTACGGTCTGCAGTTCCTCTCCTAGAGTTTGAAAGGGCGCGAGGAAACCACGTGGGCCGCCTTTTCCTTGCTCCCCCGGAGCTGCCTTTCCTTTCGGAAGACACAGCCCCCAACGCTAAGAAGCCACTGAATACTGGTCTCGGGCCTGGAGGGGACGTGCGCGCTCTCAGCGCCCTGGGGGTAGGGGGGCAGGGGTGGGAGAGAACCCAGGTGCTTCCCGACTCGGTTTAGTCGTGAGCTGGGAACCTAAACGCCGACCTCTTTCCCTCCCCCCAGCCCACTGACCATGCCCGCGGGCGTGCCCTGGCCCACCTACCTGAAGATGTTCACCGCCAGCCTCCTGGCCATGTTCGCGGGGTCCCAAGTGGTGCACAGGTACTACCTGCCGGACCTGGTGAGTGCAGGAGGGTCCTGGGCTTCGCGCTCGGACCTCCGTTCTCCCCACAAGGGCAAAAGGGATCTTAAAACGAAACCAGGAGCGCTTCTGCCCTGGGCCCCAAACCTGCTCTTACACAGCCTGGCACCTGCCTGCCACTGGCCTCCCCTTTCCCCGTGTTGCAGCCACACCAGCTTCCTTGCTGTTTCTCAAGCTCATCAAGCTTGTTCCCATCTGAAGGCCTTGCCTTTTCTGTTCTTGGGGAGCTTTTCTCCCAGATCTTGGCTTGGTTTCCTTCTTCAAAACGTCAAGTTTCTGCTTAGATACCTCCTCCATCTATGAGGATAGCTTCAGAAGGATTGTTCCTCTGCTATTCTGTCTCAGTCCTTCGTTTCGCAGAGCACTTGTCACGGTTTGCAATTATTTTATTCCTTTGTCTCTACTTGTTTTATTGTTTCCTCCACTAGAATGTAAGGTCCACAAAAGGATTGTTCCACAATACGATACCACTTTATAATCACTGTGGTGGGTATTAATGAAACACAAAAAAACACCTCACTAATGACAAGTGCCGGTGAGGATATGGAGAAACTGGAACCCTCATGCAGTGCTACTAGGAGTGTAGAAGGGTGTAGCAGCTGTGGAAAATCTGACAGTTCCTCAGTTAAATACAGAGTTATCATATGACCCAGCTATTCTACTTCGAGAGAGAGAGATGGAAACATTTGTCCGCACAAAAACTTGTACATGAATATTCGTAGGAGTATTATTTATAAGGACCCAAAAGTGGAAACAACCCTTATCGTCCATGAACTGGTAAATGGACATATCAAAGGTGGTATACCCATATAATCGAACATTATTTGTTCCTAGAAGGAAATGAAGCACTTACATGTGGCAACATGGGTGAACCTTAAAAACATGCCAAGGAAAAGAAACTGGTCACAAAAGATTACATATTGTATAATCCCATTTACGTGACATTTGTCCAGAATAGACAGATCTCTTGAGACAAAAAAGTAGATTAACAGTTGCCCAGGGCAGTGACATGGATGTGGGAAGGTTTGTGGGAATGGGAGTTACTGGTGATGGGTGGGGGGTTTCTCTTGGGGGTGCAGTTCTAAAATGTATTGTACTGATGCGTGTACAACCTTATGAACCTACTACAGGCCATTAAATTTACACTTTAAATGGGTGAGTGGTAGGTATGTGAATTATCTCACTAAAGTGGTTAAAAAAGTAATCTTCTCAGGCCTTTCCTGGCCTTGTTTCCTGAAGGTAGTTTTATTTATTTATTTATATCCAAAATGTGTTTATTGGTATTGGGATGGTTTCCCACTCGTCTTGATTCGAGGTGCTTTTAGTGCTGCTTCCTTCCGAAGGAGCATCCTTCTGTAAGCCTTCTTTTCCTCCTGTTGGCTGACAGAGAACAGTGGAGCCACCAACCCCAAAACTACCGTTAGTGTGTGGCTACAGGCGGTGGTGATTTCATAGCATCCTGGACATTTTACATCCATGAGGTAGGAACTGGGGCTCTGCACCAGGCGCTTCTTCTCCTGTTGCCTCTTCTCCTCTTCTGGAGAGCGATGGAGGCCATCCTTAGCGAGAGGCGTATTGTCGTGGGGAGGTCGTCACCGCCGGAAATTCCGGCTGTGAAGGTGGTTTTATATTTTTTTGCTCACTGCTTGATACAGGTGGAGAGTCAGTAAATAGTACAGAAATAAATTTCCAAATATGGAAAGTTTTATTCAAGTTTGTGATAGTGATGCAAACTCTCTCCCTCTAGAACTTAAAACCTAGCCTGGATAACACAGTCATTAGGATTAGAGAGGGACTTAGATCAGCTGTGGGTTCTCAGGACGCAGATTTATCGTTGAGTAGCAAGGGACTTTCTTTTGCTCTTTACCTGCTTTGAAGTCTTTCAGGTCACATTTAATTACAATCGAAGGAAGCACTGGCATCTGTGTTTTTATTTTGTTTCTTTGTTTTTTAATAGACAATACCTGAAATCCCACCAAAGCCTGGAGAACTCAAAACGGAGCTTTTGGGACTGAAAGAGAGACAACACAACCCTCAAA
>PVJC01036095.1:0-17900 GCA_004026665.1 Murina feae | reverse complement strand
ACTATAGCTCAGTCAAAGCCACCCTATAGGAAATCACACGAAAGACAGCAGTGCATTGAACAAACTAGTAAGGTAACTCATGGAAATGATTTCTCAGTGTAAGGAAAGTGTACAGCAAGGCTTTGTAATCTGCAGAAAAAAACCCTGAAATACAGCAGTAAGTGCTCTCGAGCAGTTTGAGAAACCAAAAACAACAGGATAGTGAAATAGAAGAGAAGTGTAAATCACTTCCTTCTCACTGCGAGGAAATAGCGTAGAAAGGTGTTTATGCAATCCGGGTTAATGCCTGACATACAAGAGGAAGCACACTCTGTGCCTCAAGATAGTGTTGAAAACAACTGGGAACTCCTTGAAAAGAAGTAGTTATTTATATCAAATAATGTGCATATCAGTGAGAATGACTGAAGAACATGTGTAAAGAGTGTAGAAGGGTGATTTACAATGAGGGAAAATCGATGCTTAAGAGCAGTTAGCACCTTACAGCACATTGTAGGAAACATTCTTAAATCACGAATCTGAAATGGGAGAAAATCACTTTGCTATGGGAGGAAAGAGTGTAGAAATATGTTCATGCAAAGGGTGGAAATGCCTTACATGGAGCAGCTAATAGCAGCGGAGCTCAGGCACAGAACCCCAGAGAGTTCGCTCGGTGCGAAATTATAAAGATTATGTAATAAACACTGGGATGACTGTTTAAAAACACTTCTAATAATCTGGTAACAGTGTAGAAGGATGTTTGCAGAATTCCAGAAATCCATGGCAAAGTGCAGAGTGCACTATGCCACAGTTTTAATGGGAAATCTCAGCACAGGAGTGATAAAGTAGACTGACTAGTCAGGAAATACTTCTCTATGTGAGGAAAGAGGTTAGAAACCTTTTTGTACCATGTGTTTACAGACCTGAATTGCAGCAGTAAGCACACTCTGGCAGTGATACAAACCACTGAGACTTCACCGAAGAGCGCCGAGAAAGTGAGTGAAATGGAGAACAAGGCAAATCAGTGCTCGCTCACTGTAAGGAAAAGTGTAGAGTGTTTTGAGTTCAATGTCAGCAATTCACTGGCATAGAGCAGTAAGTGCACTATACCAGAGTTTTGGAAACAACTAAGAAAGCCCTGAAAGAAGCAGTCCTTATTCCACGTTGTATGAAAACAAATGAAGATCACTGTGGAACTTGAGGAAGGAGAAGAGCAAGGCTTTTGACAATGTTGGGGACCTAGTGTGTAAGCGCAGTAAGCACATTATCTTTAAACTTTGAATTCACTGCATGCCAACAGTAAACTGGACTGAATGGTTTGAACACTGGAGAACATTGATTCACAATGGGAGAAAACAAGGTAGAGAAATGTTTACACACAGTGGAAATATCTTCCATAGTGCAGAAATTACACCAAAGCACACTGTTAGAAACCCCGAGGATTCACTGGAAAGCCAAACTGAACTGGAATAAACAGTTGGAAATGACTTGGAAACATCAGGCAAGAGTGTAAGAAAGGTGTGGTTACAAAGAGAGACAATGCCTGGTAAAATGCAGAAAGCACATTATACCCCAGTTTTAGAAACTCAGTAGGAAATCACTGCAGAGCTGAAGAAAACTGGACAACATAGAAAACACATAGAAATGCCTTGTCACTTGTTGGGAGCTCACCTGAATGCAGGGGTCCCATATGAGCGTAGCTTTCTGAAAGATGACCTGAAGGCAGGGGCCTCATATGAGAGTAGCTTTCTAAAAGCTGACCTCAATGCAGGGGTCTCAGATGAGAGTAGCCTTCTTAAAGCTGACCTGAGTGCAGGGGTCTCAAGTGGCCATAGCTCTCTAAGTCCTCTCTTCACTATTAATTAAACAAACTGACTGCTGATCTTTTGTTTAAGCGCTTGTCTAGAAATACAAGAGTACAGTCAAGAGACTACTGGTGCCTAATATCACAGGTCAGTCAGGAGACTGCTGACACACAGTCTAGAGTCTGCTAATACTCTGAGACTTAGTTGTGGGCAGTAGGGCCATGAGGAAGTTGGCAGGGTGAGAATTTTAGAAGAAACAGTGTGTGGTTTAAATTGCTGTGCTTGCCAAAATCATGTTACAGTAACTTCCTTAATTATGCTGGATAAATATGAGCTTTACAATAAACTCGGGGCTGCAGTCTTGAACTGTAGTTCTCCTGACCACATCTTTTGTCTCTTGTGTTTTTCTTAGCCTCACCCCCTCATTCAGATACCCGTGTAGTGCTGGCAGGTACCGGCAGGTGGTGCCCGAACAGGGACCTGAAAACCTGGGATAATGGTAGATGACACTGCCAGTTCGAAGTTGAGGACATCTGGAATTAAGGAAAGGAGGGCAGTTAGGTTTAGAGTCGGGAGTAAGAAATTATGGGGCAAGGAAATAGCAGAGAGCTGTTTGTACAAGTACTTAAGAATATGCTTCGCTCTAGAGGCACTAAAATAGGGTAAAAGCAAGTAGAATTTTTTTTTTACAATTTATAGAGGAAATTTGCACTTGGTTCCCTTAAGAAGGGACTGTAAATTTGGAAACTTGGTCCAAGGTTGAAAAAAAATTATAAGATTATTATTCTGCCCATGGACCACAAAAGGTTCCTGTAGATACTCTCTCTTTGTGGAAATTAATTAGGGACTGTTTAGATCCTAATCATGAAGGACATAAATGGAGTAGGCCAGTGAAAAACAAGAGTTCTTCTTGTCCAGACATAGCTCCATTGTCAGAAGTAATACCCATGGCACCTCCAATAGAATTATTATCCCCTGACGAAGAGAGTCCAGACAAAGAGCAGAAAGAGAAGGTTCTGATAAAAAGGGAAGAAGTTCTTCATTATGATGATCCCTTTGATGGTCTAGATCCTCTAGAACAAGAAACTTTAGATGAGGCTGCTGTTTGATACCATAAAGATGATGACACATTCATGGTTAAGACCATGAAAACAGTTATACATAATAATGCAGATGATACATGTGAGCAGCTAAAAGAAGAGATCTGTCAATTAAGGAAGTTTATAGTTGCCTTGTCAGATCTAATAAGGCAAAATAATTGTAAGCCTTTAACTGTGCCTTTGCCTTTGCCAGTACCACCATTGCGAACACCTTCAGTGATGGCTGGCCTTGGTCCTCCTTTGACTGATGTTCCAGATAGAACTCCAGTTATAGCTGCGATATAGGAGGACCCTAAATTAAAGCCATTAAGGGTTCCCCCACAACCCAATAAGGAGTTTCCATGGGTTCCTGGGTCCTCTCCATTACAGATGTCTCTAAGAAAAGCAGCAGGTAGAAATGAGGATTTGGAAGGTTTTCAAATGTTATACCCTATTTTTCAACAACAAGATGCAAATGGTCAAGCACAAAGAATGCATCAACCTATCCCTTTTAAACAGTTAAAGGAATTAAAAGTAGCTTGTTCTCAGTATGGTCCTATAGCACCTTTTACTGAGGCTTTGTTGGATGCTATCTCCACAGATCCTCTCCCTCCAAATGACTGGAAAAGCATAGCTCTAGCTTGTTTAGGAGGAGGTGATTATTTACTGTGAAAATCTGAGTTTTTAGAGTAATGTCAAACAACTGCTGAACTTAATAGAGGACAGAATATTCCTATTACCTTTGAAATGCTTACTGGCGAAGGTCAATATAGTGGCCTCAATGATCAGCTACAATTTAATCCTGCAGTTTATGCTCAAACCAATGCTGCTGCATTAAAAGCATGGAGAAAGTTGCCATCAAATGGCAGACAAACAGAGGATTTATCAAAAATTTGGCAAGGACCAGATGAACCATTTCAGGACTTTGTGTCCAGATTTTTTCAAATGGCAGGGAAATTGATAGGTGATGGATAGTCAGCTATGTTATTGCTAAATCAATTAACCTTTGAGAATGCTAACTCATTTGTCAAGCGGACATAAGACCTTTTAGAAAGAAGGGTAGTCTTTCTGACTAAGTTAGGTTTTGTTCTTATATTGGCCCATCCTATATAAAAGGCTTAACTTTAGCCACAGCATTGCAAGGAAAAATATGAAAGGAGGTGTTATTCCAGCAACAAAAGAAAAGGGGGGCAAAGAATGTCAGGGCCACCTGAAATTTGTTTTGCATGTGGTCAAAAGGGACATCAGACAAAACAATGTCCTACTCATCAGAATCAGTAGCAAGGATATTCTCAGCCAGGAATATGTCCCAGATGTCAGAAAGGGAGACATTGGGCTAAAGATTGCAGATCAAAAATGGACAAAAAGGGAAATAATTTACCTCCACTGCAGGGAAACTGGATACGAGGCCAGCCCCAGGCCCCACAACAATGTTATGGTGCACTGCAGGGACTAGACAGTCAGAGAAACGGGGGAAATCCATTTCTGAACTGTTCAGAGAAACCCCAGGCAGTGCAGGACTGGACCTCAGTTCCTCTGCCTACACAGTATTAACACCTGAGTTGGTGATGCAAGCTGTGTCTACTGGAGTGTATGGTCCTTTACCTCTAGGCACAACAGGATTAATATTAGGGAGAATAAGTACTACCATGAAAGGTCTATTAGTGGCTCCAGGGATAGTAGATGAGGACTATACTGGGGAAATAAAAATAAGGGCACATGCACCTAATAACATTACTGTAATTACTGCAGAACAAAGAATTGAACAACTGATTCTTATTCCGGTAGTAAAAGCAGGTCAAATTAGAACACAACAAACAAGAGGTAATCAAGCTTTTGGGTCTTCAGATGTATATTGAGTATAAGGCATTACGCAGGGAAGGCCTGAAATTACTTTAAAAATAAATGGAAATACTTTCAAGGGAATTTTAGATACAGGGGCAGATGTATCAGTAATATCTGACAAACACTGGCCAAAGAGTTGGGCCAAAAAACCTGCAATAACTACTTTACAAGGCATCGGGCAAACTAACTGTCCTCAACAAAGTAGTTTTATGTTACAGTGGCAGGATGATCAGGGACATCAAGGAAAGTTTCAACCTTATGTTCAACCTGATTTGCCTGTTAATCTCTGAGGAAGAGATGTGATGCAACAGATGGGAGTTTATCTTTGTATTCCAAGTCCTCTTGTTACAAGGCAAATGTTAAAGCAAGGTCTTTTACCCAAACAGGGGTTGGGAAAACAAGGGATCATTCAACCTTTACAGCCTAAAATGCGCCCACCTCGAACTGGGCTAGGGTATTTTTAGGAGGGGCTTTTGATTCTCCTGCAACCCATGCTGATCCTATTCAATGGAAATCTGAGGACCCTATCTGGGTTGATCAATGGCCCCTTAATGAATAAAAAAATACAGCTACCGAACAACTGGTGCAGGAATAGTTAGATAGTGGCCATATTGAACCTTCAAATTCACCTTGGAATTCACCAATATTTGTCATTAAGGAAAAATCTGGGAAATGGAGGTTGTTACAAGAACTCAGGGAAGTAAATGAAACAATGGAGCTAATGGGGCTTTACAACCAGGCTTGCCCTCACCAATGGCTATTCCTCAGAATACTTACAAAATTATTATAGATTTGAAGGACTGTTTTTATACTATTCCTTTGGCACCTCAAGATTGTAAAATTTTTTCCTTTAGTGTGCCATCTGCTAATCACAAAGAACCTATGGGAAGATATCAATGGCGAGTACTAACACAGGGCATGGCCAAGAGTCCAACTTTATGTCAAAAATTTGTAGCCCAAGCATTTAACTCAACCAGAAAGAGATTTTCAAGTGTGTACATAAATCATTAAAAGGATGATATTTTATTGGCTTATCCTGATGAAGGACAGTTACTGGCTGCATTTGCTATTATAAAGGAAGACCTTCAAAGGCAGGGATTAGTAATTGCTTCAGAAAAAGTACAACAAAACCCTCCATATTCTTACTTAGGATATCAATTGCAGAAACATCATTTTACTTGTCAAAAGGTATAGTTGAGAAAGGATAATTTAAAAACCTTAAATGATTTTCAGAAATTATAAGGAGACATTAATTGGATTCATCCTTATCTTAAACTTACTCATGGGAGTTAAAGCCATTGTTTGATATTCTTAGAGGAGATCCTGACCCAACTTTGCTTAGGACATTGACAGATGAAGGTCAAATTGCACTCAGCAAAGTTGAAGAAGCTATTTGTCAACAACAAGTAGCTTATTGTGACTATACTAAGGAATGGGATATATATATAATACCTACACAGCACACCCCTACAGCTGTCTTGTATCAGGAAAAGCCTTTACTGTGGTTGCATTTAGCTGTGTCTCCTCAAAGGGTTCTCACTCCATATCATGAGTCAATTGCCATCCTTATACATATGGCCCACACTGAGTCTTGTCAACTGTTAGGAAAAGAGCCACATTTTATTTGTCTACTTACTCTAAACAGCAGCTAGATTGGTTGTTTCAGCATAGTGACTCTTGGGCTATATCCCTGGCTAACTATAAGGGTAAGCTCCATAATCACTATCCCAAAGACAAATTATTACAATTTGCTAGTATTCATCAATTCATTTTTCCCACGAGGGTAGCCAAGGACCCTCTGCCTAATGCAACATTGATTTTTACTGATGGGTCCTCTAATGGTACTGCAGCCTACACTATCAATGGAGTCACTACCTCTTGGCAAACAGGTTGACATTAAGCTCAGGAGGTAGAATTAAACGCTGTACTCATAGCTATAACCAAAGTGGGTACCAGAGAATTTTACTTATATTCAGATAGTCAGTATGTGGTAAGAGCACCACAATTGATTGAGACAGTATCATTTATTGGGACTAGTAACTCTACTGTACAAGGACTATTTCAAGCCATTCAAAAAGAAATCAGATACAGAGATCGTAAATGCTATTTCGGTCATATTCGTGCTCATTCTGGATTACCTGGTCCTCTAACATCAGGAAATGAAAAAGCAGATGAGGCTACTAGAATCTTTTTTACTCAAGAACAGTTAGCTGAACAATCGCATGCCTTACATCATCAAAATAGTAATAGTCTTCAACTTCAATTTAAGATTACCTGTGAAGCTGATAGACAGTCCGGCAATGTCCCATCTGTCCTACAACTTTGTCTGTAGCACATCTAAGTGATAATCCTAGAGGCATTCTCCATAATAACTTGTGGCTGATGGATGTTACTCACATAGCTAACTTTGGCAAACTTAAATATGTTCATGTCACTGTGGATACTTATTCTGGTTTCCTCATGGCCTCCCCACAATCTGGAGAGGCTACTATACATTGTATTGCACATTGTCTTAAATGTTTTGCAGTCATGGGGGAGCCCAAAATTATAACAACAGACAATGGCCCAGGATATACTGGAAAAATTTTCAGCAGTTTTGTTCCCAATTAGGTATTCAACATAGAACAGGTATTCCTTATAATCCTCAAGGACAAGGCATAGTAGAAAGGGCTCATTGCACCATAAAACAGCAACTGCAAAAAATAAAGAAGGCGAGTTATACCCTCTGACACCTCAGAATTATCTATGTCATGCTTTGTTTATTTTAATTTTTTTTTAATTCTGGATACTCAAGGGTATTCTGCAGCACAGAGATTTTTGCACCCCGGAGAACAATCCCCTTATGCACTTGTAAAAAAGAAGGATCCTTTTACAGGTCAATGGTATGGACCCGATCCTGTACTAATCTGGGGACGAGGGCATGTTTGTGTTTTTCCCCAGAATTCCGAAGATGCGCGGTGGCTCCGAAGAGGCTGGTGGGCCAGAAGGGAACAATCTTTAGAGAAAAGAATACAGAAGATGCAGATTGATGATGAGGATGAACTACACCCTGGCACCTCCACTACCCAGAGGGCGAATATCCCAACTTGGGGACAGATGAAGAGACTAACTCAAGAAGCACAGCGAGTAGGGGCTTCTACAGGGGAATGTCCTACCCCAACAACCATGTTGTTGGCAATGATGACATTATTATCCATGCAGTTATCCTTGGTGGAGGCCACTGTCTATTGGGCTTATGTTCCTGATCCACCTATGTTGCACCCAGTGGAATGGGGGGAAAATGGTTCCTGTTTATACTAACTGTACTTGGGCTATGGGAGTTTCCTCTAGTACTCATATCTCACCTGTACACCCCAGTAATTTTTCTTATCAAGGTCAGTCCTCTGAACTTCTCATTTGCTTTTCCAGACAGGAGGGAGTACCAGGATGTATCTTTGTGAATACAACTATGAAAACTTCTAATATTCACAGAATTTACTTTGATGTTGTGGTGAATGGATCTACATACAGAGCCTCTGGAGGAGAAAATATTGTCAGATGGACAATAACTATGCTCGGATTGGCAGATGTTAACACTTCTGATAGTTCCCAAGGAATGCCTCCAAATTTAAGGATTTGTGAGTCAGAAACGAAGAATCATATCAGTCAACCTAAATGGACTCTATGCAGAGGTGGAACAGGTACCTCCCGGCCCATCAGTGGTGACTCTGGATTGTTAATAGATTGGAGCCCATACAGAAGGAATTTAACTGGACTTCCAGTTGGTACTACACATTCATCAATTACTGAAGGACTGTGGCCAATGGGAAAGGGGGAATTGCAAACAGAGTTATGGAGATTGGTTGTAGCCATGGGGGATAATGACACCATTCAATATGAAAGGGGGAATATAGCGCTTTTTAGCGGAATCACAATTCAGTACAAAGAGATGCAAGCATGTGTTCCTGAATGTTTTGCATTATTGATTGGGCCTATTATTACTAAATCAGAAAATGAATAATTGTTAGAATGTTTAAACTGTAAACTTACAAATTGTATCTTCAGAGTTGGTCATGACTTGAAGGTGGCAATTGTTCATCAACCTTCTTTTGTAATGATCCCAGTTAATGTATTAAGACCATGGTTTGATGACAAGGGGTTACAGGTAACAAAAGAGATTAGAGGGCTTCTTGATTGCCCTAGAAGATTTATAGGGTTGCTTATAGCTAGAATTACTGCACTTATTACCTTAATTGCTACTGCAACTACTGCAGCAATTGCTCTATCTCCATCTGTAGAGACTGCTCATTATGTAAATAGTCTGTCAAAAAATGTGTCCCAAGCTTTAGGAACTCATGAAAGTATAGACTGAAAACTAGAAGAGAAGTTAAATGTGTTATTTGATACAGTAAATATTTTGGGCGTTGACTTACAAGGTCTAAAGATTAAACTAACTCTAGATTTTCATGGTAGTTTTAAATGGATTGGCATTACTCAGAAGACATAATGAGAGTGAACATTGCTGGGAAAAGATAAAAAGGCATTTGGAAGGTATTTGACATGATGCAAATGTGTCTTTAGACATTCTGCAACTGCATAGTGAAATTATCTTTATGCAACAAGCAGAACCGGTAGATACTTGCTTGGCTGAGATAGCTAGTAACTTTGCTAATAACTTACTTTCTCAAGTACCTTCCATTACAGTTGCAAACATACTTTGATGCTTGTGTTTCTGACAATGGGCATAGTTCTGTTCATGTTAGTGTGCTTTCCATGCTTCCTGAAATTATTAGTTAGGGATATAAAGTTAGCGCATACTAAGCTTCATGAATTGAAATTAATTGCTCATAGTCATATTAATACTCATGTTTAATTGGTAGAGAAGGGGGAGATGTTTGGAGCTGAACTGAATGCAGGGGATCCATATGAGCGTAGCTTTCTGAAAGCTGACCTGAATGCAGGGGTCTCATATGAGCGTAGCCATTATGGCTGACCTGAGTACAGGGGTCTCATGTGGGCGTAGCTCTCTAAGTCCCCTCTTCACTATTAATTAAACTTACTGACTGCTGACCTTTTTTTTCAGCGCTTGTCTAGAAATACCATAGGACAGTCAAGAGACTACTGGTGCCTAATATCACAGGACAGTCAAGAGACTGCTGACACCTGGTCTAGAGTCTGCTTATACTCTGAGAACTAGATATGGGCAGGAGGGCTATGAGGAAGTTGGCAGGGTGAGAAGTTTAGGAGAAACAGTGTGTGGTTAAATTGCTCAGCTTGTCAAAATCATGTATACAGTAACTTCCTTAATTATGCTGGATAAATATGAGCTTTACAATAAACTCGGGGCTGCAGTCTTGAACTGTAGTCCTCCTGACCCCATCTTTTGTCTCTTGTCTTTTTGTTAGCCTCACCCTCTCATTCAGGGACCCATGTAGTGCCAGCAGGTAACGACAGTCACTGCTAGGAAAGAATATAGAAAGTTTCTTGTACACTGTGGTAAAAAACCAGAAGCAGAGCTACAAGCACTCTATAGGAATGTGGGAACACTCTGAGAAATGACTGACAGGAGCAGGAAACTGAGCAAAAGCCTTGGCAAACTAGTGCAAATCACATCTCACTTTCAGCAGAGTGCAGAAAGGAGTGTACCCTTTCGGTAAGTCTCTGAAATTGAGCAGTAAGCATACCACAGCACAGTGTTAGAAAATAGAAGGAGATGCTTGAAAAGAAGCAGTTACTTCCACCCTATAGGTTCCAAACAAGTGCAAATCATTTTTTGGAACATGAGAAAACATGGAGAAATGCGTTTATACAATAAGGGTAAATGCCTTACATAGAGGAGTTATCGCAACTTAGCACAGGGTTAGAAGCCTTATGAATTCACTTGAAAAAAAAGTAAACATAATAAACATGAGGAAAGCTGCTGGCAAACACTTGTTAAGACCCCGAAAGAGTGCAGAAGGGTGTACACTACAATCTTAGACTCTACTGGGAATTCTGTTACTAGGAAGAGTGCCCTGGAGAAAGTAGTTAGGATGAAGGAAAATCACTTTACAGTGTGAGGGAGGCATATGGAAAGTTCTCTGGTACAATAAAGAGAAAATACCTAAAATAGAGCAGTAAGCACACCATGGCAGTGTGACGAAACACTGAGAATTCATTGAAATGAGCACAAAATGGAGTGAATATTGGAAATTAAGTGTATGTTACAGTTCACTTTGTGCATAGTGTGGAAAGGTGTCTGTTCAATTTGGGTATATACCTGCAGTAGAGCAGTGAGCACACCACAGCACAGTGTCAGACACCTGTAGGAAATGCTTGAAAAGAAACATTCACTCATACCACATAGTTGAAAAGCAAGTGAAGGTGAATTTGGAACACGAGGAAAGACGTAGGAATGTGTTTATACAATGAGGGGAAATGCCTTACATAGCGCAGGACCCGCACCTTAGCACAATTTTAGGCACCCCAGAGGAATCACTTGAATGCAGATCTCAACGGAAAGAAAGAGTTGGGAATACCTAGTAACAAACAGGGAAGAGTGCAAAAGAGAAGAATGTACCATATGAGAAAATACCTGGTCAAGTACACAAACCACAATGTAGCACAGTCGTAGCCACCCTATAGGAAATCACTGAAAAACAGCAGTGCATTGAACAAACTGGTGAGGTAACTGATGGAAATTATTTTTCATTGTGAGGAAAGAGTACAGCTAGGATGTTGTAATCTGGGGAACCAACCCTAAAATACAACAATAAGCGCTCTCGAGCTCTTTGAGAAACCACCGAGGATGCTCTCAAAAGCAACAGGACACTGAAATAGAACACAAGTCTAAATCACTTCCTTCTAAATGTGAGGTAAGAGCGTAGAAAGGTGTTTATGTAATCCGGGTTAATGCTTGACATACAACAGGAAGCACACTCTGTGCCTCAACACAGTGTTGAAAACAACTGGGAATTCCATGAAAAGAAGTAGTCATTTATACCACATGTTGTGCAAACCAGTGAAAATCACTTGCGAATATGGGGAAAGAGTGTAGAAACTTGCTTGACAATGGAAGATCAGTGCTTAAGAGCAGTTAGCAACTTACAGCAGTTTGTCCGAAACACTCTGAATTCACGAATCTGAAACGAGAGAAAATCACTTTGACTTGGGAGGCAAGAGTGTAGAAATATGTTCATGCAAAGGGTGGAAATGTCTTACATGGAGCAGTTATAGAAGCAGAGCTCAGGCTTAGAACCCCTGAGAGTCTGCTCGGTTGCAAAATTAAAAAGATGATATAATAAACACTGGTATGACTGTTGGAAATCACTTTTAATAATCAGGTAACAGTGCAGAAGGATATTTGCAGAATTCGAGAAATCCATGGCAAAATGCAGAGAGCACACTGTACCACAGTTTTAGAAAGCAATGGGAAATCACAGAACAGGAGTGATAAAGTAGACAGACTAGTCAGGAAATACTTCTCAATGTGAGGAAAGAGGATAGACACCTTTTTGTACCATGCTGGTACGGACCTGATTTGCAGCAGTAAGCACACTACTGCAGTGAGACAAACCACTGAGACTTCACTGAAGAGCCCCGTGAAAGTTAGTGAAATGAACAACAAGGCAAATCAGTGCTCACTCACTGTAAGGATAAGTTTAGAGAGTTTTGAGTACAAGTGAGCCATTCATTGGCATAGAGCAGTAAGTGCTCTATACCAGAGTTTTGGAAACAACTAAGACGGCCCTGAAAGAAGCATTCCTTATTCCAAGAAATATGAAAATAAGTGAAGATCACTGTGGAACTTGAGGAAAGAGAAGAGCAATGCGTTTGACGATGTGGGGAACGTAGTGCTTATCTTGAAACTTTGAATTCACTGTACGGCAACAGTAAACTGGACTGAATATTTTGAACACAGGAAAAAATCGCCTCACTATGGGAAAAGATAGGGTAGAGAAATGTTTACACACAGTCGAAATGCCTTCCATAGGGCAGTAATCACAGCAAAGCACACTGTTAAGAATCCCTGAGGATTCACTGGAAAGCCAAACTGAACTGCAATAAACAGTTAGAAATCACTTGGAAACCTCAGGCCAGAGTGCAAGAGAGGTATGGGGGCATTGTTAGACAACACCTGGTAAAATGAAGAAAGCACATTATACCCCAGTTTTAGAAACCCTATAGGAAATCACTGCAAAGCAGCAGAAAACTGGACAACATAGAAAACTCGTGGATATGCCTTATCACTGCGAGGAAAGAATATAGAAAGGTTGTTGTACACTGCGAAAAAACCTGAAAGAGAGCTATAAGCACACTCTATAATTGTGAGAACACACTGAGAACTGAGAGGTGCACGAAACTGAGCAAAAGCCTTTGCAAACTAGGGCAAATCACCTCTCACTTTGAGCAGAGTGCAGAAAGGTGTTTGTACCATTTTGGTAAGTCTCTGAAAATGAGCAGTAAGCACACCACAGCACAGTGTTAGAAACCAGGAGGAGATGCTTGAAAAGAAGCAGTTACTTCCACACTATATTTTCCAAAAAGTGAAAATCATTTTCGAACATGAGGAAACATGTAGAAATTTGTTTATACAATAAGGGGAAATGCCTTACATAGAGGAGAGATCGCATCTTAGCACAGGGTTGGATGCCCTGAGAATTCACTTGCAACAAAAGTAAACGTAATAAACATGAGGAAAACTGCTGGCTATCACTTGTCAAGACCTCCCGAAAGGTGGCAGAATGGTGTGTGTCTGAGGTAAGAAGTATGTGGCAACCAGCAGGGAGTACACTACACTACAATCTTAGAAACTACTGGGAATTCTGTCACTAGGACCAGTGCACTGGAGAAAATCGTTTGGCTGCAGGGAAATCACTTCAGATTGTGAGGTAGGCGTATGGAAAGTTCTCTTGTACAATAAGGGGAAAATACCTAAAAGCGAGCAGTAAGCGCATTATGGCACTGTGATGCAACACTGAAAATTCACTGAAATGAGCACGAAACAAAGTGAACATTGGAAACCAAGTGTACATCACAGCTCACTTTGGGCATATTGTGGAAAGGTGTTTGTTCAATTCGCATACATACTTGCAGTAGAGCAGTGAGCAAACCACAGCATAGTGTCAGAAACCACTAGGAAATGCATGAAAAGAAGCAGTCTCTCATACCACATAGTTGGAAAACAAGTGAAGGTGATTTTGGAACACGAGGAAATATATAGAAATGTGTATATACCATGAGGGGAAATGCCATACATAGCACAGTGTTAGGAACCTCGGAGGACTTTCTTGGAAGCAGATCTCAACATTAATAAAGAGTTGGAAATCCCTAGTAACAATCAGGAAAGAGTGCAAGAAAGAGCAGTGAACCATGTGAGAACATCCCTGGTCAAGTACACAAAGCACACTGTAGCACAGTCGTAGCCACCCTATAGGAAATCACAGAAAGGCAGCAGTGCATTGCAGAAACTAGTGAGGTAACTCATGGAAATGATATCTCAGTGTAAAGAAAGTGTACAGCAAGGCTTTGGTAATCTGCTGGAAGAAATCATGAAATACAGCAGCAGTAAGCGCTCTTCAGCAGTTTGAGAAACCACCAAGGATTCTCTCAAAAACAACAGGACACTTAAATAAAAGACAGGTGTCAATCACTTCTTTCTCACTGTGAGGTAAGAGCTTAGAAAAGTGTTTATGCAATCCGGGCTAATGCCTGACATACAACAGGAAGCACACTCTGTGCCTCAACTCAGGTTTGAAATCAACTGGGAACTCCTTGAAAAGTAGTAGTCATTTATACCAAATGGTGTGAAAAACAGTGAAAATCACTTGGGAACATGGGGAAAGAGGGTAGAAAGGTTCTTGACAAGAGGGAAAATCGGTGCTAAAGAGCAGTTACCACCTTAGAGCACACTGTCGGAAACACTCTGAATTCACTAATTTGAAACTGGAGAAAATCACTTTGCTATGGGAGGAAAGAGTGCAGAAATATGTTCATGCAAAGGGTGGAAATGCCTTACATGGAGCAGTTAACAGCAGGAGAGCTCAGGCTCAGAACCCCTGAAAGTTCTCTTGGGTATGAAATAAATAAAAAAAGATATAATAAACAGCAGGATGACTGTTGGAAATCACTTCTAATAATCAGATAACAGTGCAGAAGAATGTTTGTAGAATTTGAGAAATCCATGGTAAAGTGCAGAGAGCGCGCTATATCACAGTTTTAGAAACCAATAGTAAATCATAGAACAGAAGTGATAAAGAAGACTGACTAGTCAGGAAATACTTCTCAATGTGAGGAAAGAGGATAGAAACCGTTCTATACCATGCAGGTAAAGTCCTGATTTGCAGCAGTAAGCACACTCTGCCAATGAGAAATACCACTGAGACTTTACTGAAGAGACTCATGAAAGTGCGTGAAATGGAGAACAAGGCAAATCATTGCTCGATCACTGTAAGGAGAAGTGTAGAGAATTTTGAGTACAATGTGAGCAAATCACTGGCATAGAGCAGTATGTACACTATACCAGAGTTTTGGAAACAACTAAGAAGGCACAGAAAGTAGCAGTCCTTATTCCAAGTAGTATGAAACAAGTGAGGGTCACTGTGGATCTTGAGGAAAGAGAAGAGAAACGTGGTTGACAATGTGAGGAACGCAGTGCATAAGCGCAGTAAGCACATTATCTTGAAACTTTGAATTCACTGAATGGCAACAGTAAACTGGAATGAATGTTTGGAACACAGGAGAAAATCACTTCACAATGGGAGAAAAGAGGGTAGAGAAATGTTTACACACAGTGGAAATGCTTTCCATAGGGCAGTAATCACACCAAAGCACAGTGATAGAAACTCCTGAGTAGTCACTTCAAAGCCAAAGTGAACTGGAATAAACAGTTGGAAATCACTTGGCAACATCAGGCAAGAGTGAAAGAAAGGTGTGGATGCAATTTGAGACAATGCCAGGTAAAATGCAGAAAGCACATTATACCCCATTTTAGAAACCCTATAGGAAATCACTGAAAAGCAGCAGAAAACTGGACAACATAAAAAACTCATGGAAATGCCATTGCACTGCGAGGAAAGAATATAGAACAGTTCTTGTACGCTGCAGGAAAAACCCTGAAATAGAGCTACAAGCACACTATAGGAAAGTGAGAACACATTGAGGTCTAAATGAGGAGAGCATGAATCTGAGCAAAAGCCTTGGCAAAGTAGTACAAATCACATCTGACTTTGAGCAGAGGTAAGAAAGGTGTTTGTCCCTTTTCGGTAAGTCTCTGAAATTGACCAGTAAGCACACCACAGCACAGTGTTAGAAACCAGGAGTAGATGCTTGAAAAGAGGTTGTTACTACCACCCTATAGTTTCCAAACAAGTGAATATCATTTTGGAACATGAGCAAACATGTAGAAAAGTGTTTATTCAATAAAGGGAAATGCCTTACATAGAGGAGTGATCGCACCTTAGCACAGGGTTGGAAGCCCTGAGAATTCATTTCAAACAAAAGTAAATGTAATAAACATGAGGAAAACTGCTGGAAATCCTTGTCAAGACCCCGAAAGCGTGCAGAATGGTTTGCGCTTGATTTGAGAAGTGTGTGGCAACCAGCAGAAAGCAAACTACACTACAACCTTAGAAAATGCTGGAAATTTTGTCACTAGGAACAGTGCCCTAGAGAAAGTAGTTAGGCTGCAGGGAAATTACTTCACAATGTGAGGTAGGTGTATGGAAAGTTCTCTTGTACAATACGAGGAGAACACCTAAATTACAGCTGTAAGCACAAGATGGCAGTGTGATGAAACATTGAGAATTCACTGAAATGAGCACGAAAAAGAGTGACCATTAGAAACCAAGTGATCACAGCTCGCTTTGTGCATAGTGTGAAAAGGCCTCTGTTCAATTAGGGTAAATCCCTGTGGTAGAGCAGAGAGCACACCACAGCACCGTGTCAGAAACCAGTAGGAAATGAGTGAAAAGAAGCAGGCACTCATATCACATAGTTAGAAAACAAGTGAAGGTGATTTTAGAACATGAGGAAAGATGTAGGAATGTATTTATACAATGAGGGGAAATGCCTTACATAGCCCAGGAGCCACACAGTAGCACAGTGTTAGGAACTCTGGAGGACTCATTTGAAAGCAGATCTCAAAGGTAACAAAGCGTTGGGAATCCATAGTAAAAATCAGGGAAGAGTGCAAGAAAGAGGAGTGTACCATATGAGAAAATCCATGGTCAAGTACACAAAGCACTCTGTAGCACAGTCGTAGCCACCCTATAGGAAATCACTGAAAGGCAGCAGTGCATTGAAAATACTAGAGAGGTAACTCATGGAAATGATTTCTCAGTGTAAGGAAAGAGTGTAGCAAGGGTTTGGTAATCTCCAGAAAAAAAATAATGAAATACAGTAGGAAGCGCTCTTGAGCATTTGGAGAAACCACGGAGGATGATATCAAAAGCAACAGAACACTGAAAAAGAAGACAAGTGTCATTCACTTCCTACTCACTGTGAGTTAATAGCGTAGAATGCTGTTTATGCAATCCGGTGTAATACCTGACATACAGTAGGAAGGACACTCTGTGCCTCAACACAGTGTTGAAAACAACTGGGAACGCCTTTAAACGAAGTAGTCATTTATACCGAATGATGTGCAAACCTGTGAAAATCACTTGGGAACATGGGGAAAGAGTGTAGAAATTTGCATGACAATGAGGGAAAATAAATGCTTAAGAGCAGTTAGCACCTTACAGCACATTGTCGGAAACACTCTGAAATCACAAATCTAAAACATGAGAAAATCATTTTGCTATGGGAGGAAAGAGTGTAGAAATATATTCATGCAAAGGGTGGAAATGCCTTACATGGAGCAGTTAATAGCAGCAGAACTCAAGCTTCGAACCCCTGAGATTTTCTCGGGAGCGAAATTAAAAGATGATAGTAAAAACACTGGGAAAACTGTTGGAATTAATTTCTAATTATCGGGTACCAATGCAGAAGGATGTTTGTAGAATTCGAGAAATCAATGGCAAATTGCAGAGAGAGCACTATACCTCAGTTTTGGAAACCAATGCGAAATCTCAGAACAGGACTGATAAAGTAGACTGACTAGTCAGGAAATACTTCTCAATGTGAGGAAAGAGGATAGAAAACTTTTTGTACCATGCAGGTACAGACCTGAATTGCAGCACTAAGCTGCTGAATTGCAGCTGAAAGCACACTCCGGTAGTGAGGCAAACCACTGAGT
>PVJC01036094.1:0-17894 GCA_004026665.1 Murina feae | reverse complement strand
TTTATAATAAGAATTTAAAAGATGTTGGCTTCTTTTTTGAGAATCAAATGAGAGAAATGCAACTGAGCATTAGACAGGGATTAGAGTCAGGAAATGCAAAGCCATTGAGATACGCCTCCGAACTCAGGACCACTTTGTGGAGAGCAAAGGAAGCTCTGACCTTCATGGACAATCCAGTAGGTGGACTTTGCCGGGAAACACATTCCCATGGAGTCGCCATCTGCCCCGAGGTTATATGGGATGTCCCAAAAATGAATACACACACTTGCAGTAATTATAAAGGCAGTGTTCACTACAACACATTGCATTTTCAACATTGAGCTATCGGCTGTTAAAGTGTGTATACATTTTTGGGGGGCCACCCTGTATATTTTTTAAATATACTTTGTTTTTCTACTGTGGCAAAATTGGCCTGAGTCTTCAAGGCTAGAAAGGAGTTTATCAGGAGATGATAAAGATCAAGGTCACTCCAGGCCTGCGTTCTCGGCTAATTAGAAAACCAGCTTGATTTGGAATGAAAGGCTCAGGGAGGCCAGGGAAGTGTGTGTATGTAGGGAGTGGAGCCACGTGGGTTGTCCCTGACCTGTTTCAAGGGAAGTGAAACTGCCGATATGGACCATGGGAAGAAGGCAGCTGGGGACCCAGGGCCAACTGCAGGAGAGAGAGGGAGCCGGCCAGCAGTCAGGTGTCACAGGATCGCTTCGGTCACCTGTTGTCCTCTGCGGTTCCCGTGCGCTCCACAGGGACGCCCCAGCTTGCAGTGCTCCCAGGCCACAAGCAGCAACTTGGAGTGTTTTATTCCATCTCCCCAGCCTGTGAGACAGCCTCTGGGTTTTCAACGTCTGGCCAGCTGCATTTCCTCCTGCAGCTTGCTCTGTCCGAGGGAGGCATGACACATCCTCACATGTGAGGAGGCCCACAGCTCTGTTTTCACGTGGCTTTGACCCTCTCACAAACTGTAGGACGGACGCAGGGCAGGAGGCATTACCTGCTCTTTACAATGCTGTCCAATTTGGTAGCCACTAGCCTTACGTGGCTTCTTGAGTTTTACGACACTTAATAAAAACTCTGTTCCTTGGTCACACTACTCCCATTTCGAGTGCTCAGCGGAGATGCAGAACATGTTCCTCATCACAGGACTGTGAACTTCAAGTGAGCATCTATCTGTCTTGTTCGTTGTGGTAGCTCCAGGCCCCACAACAGTACCAAGCATGTATAACCTGTGTTCAATTAAAAAATGTGGAATGAATGAGTTGTTGACCAAATCTCCATTTACAGCAGAGGAAAGGGAGACGTGGAGAGATGTAACTTCCATGGTCCGGCAAATACATGACAGAGCTGGGACTCCAACTCTGTCTCGTCATCTGAGTGCTGGCCTTGCTCAGCCCTTCCCTGCGTCTGCCTGGTTGGTCCCAACCTCTGACAGGAGGGAGTGGTCCTCTGCTGTCACCTTAGTAGCCTCAAGCTAGCTGATTGGAAAGCCACTTTTAACAATGGCTTTATTACTTCTTTTTTTCCAAGGTAAAGGGAATAGAAAATGTGGGAAATAAAGAAAAACAGAAAGTGATTCCTTCCTCTACACTAGAGCCAGCTGGGTTAACATTTGGGGTTTTCCTCCCAATCTCTTTTCCATGCGGAAGTGTGTGAGGTTTTCCACAGGGTGCTGTCATTTGCTTTTAAAAATCTAAGAAGTTATTTAGGCCAGAAGCTTTCTGCTTGCTTCTCCCAGCCTCATCTTAAAATGTCTAGGCCCATTTCTCTCTTTAGATGTCAGTAGAGTCCTGAATTCATGTGCCACAACCATGATATGGTAGAGCTGAGGGCAGGGGCTAACAGGATATTAAAACTGGGTGGTTGGGCCCGGCCAGATGGCTCAGTTGGTTGGGTGTCATCCCGTGCACCAAAAGGTTGCCAGTTCGATTCCTGGTCAGGGCACTCGCCCGGTTGTGGGCTTGATCCCCGGTATGGGGCACTTAGGAGACAGCCAATCGATGTTTCATTCTCACATCAATGTTTCTCTCTCTTCCTCTCTAAAAATCAATAATTTTTTTTTTAAACCAGTGGTTAAAAAAAAACAAACAAAAAACGGATGGTTGGGACTGGAGATTCCTACCTGCTGATGAGGGGCTCTGTTTTTTCAGGGTGATGGAAACGAGTTGCCCGCCTGAAATATGTGAGGTATCACAGAGGCTGCCTCACTGGGGCAGCAGGACCAGAAAAACCTCTCCTGATTCTGGGCTCTGTGCTGAGGTGCCAGGTGGGGTCTGAGTTCCTATCACTTGAATGAATGGGGATTCCAAGTGATGACCTTAATGTAAAAACTTGTCCAGAACTAGTCAATCTTGGGGGAACTTAGGGTTCATGATGCCTCAGGATAGGGACACTTTCACGATCAGGGATTGTAGTATTCACAGAAAGGTGACAAAGATGGACTTGTAAAACATTTATAAACCCACGGGAGCAATAAAACCACACCCAGTCAGCAACTACAGTAAACCAAAGACTTTGCACCCCAAGAACGAAGATAAAACAATTTGAAAGAAACCTTACAACAAGCAGATTTACAATTTTTTGAAGCAATAAATGAAGAACAGATGCTTTAAGCCTTAAAGCCAGCGCAGACCAGTGTGAGAAGAGAACAGGCAGGTTTGAAAAGTGGCCACGTGTTAATTCTAGGGGAGATATAATTACTGAAATGAAGGGAGCCCATGAATTCAGAGATGTGAAGAAAGAATGAATGAAATTGGCCTTTTAAAGGCTGTTTCTGTTGTTGACTTTCTTTCTAGGCCTTTCTCTTATGGCAACGTTGTCCACAAAATTGTCATTAAACATTCTCCAAAAACATGACTTTTACTTTTGCCAAGTTTAAGCTAAAAATGTCATCTCTTATTTAAATTTGTCATATTTGTTACACATATTTTCTCGGTTTCCTGATTGCTTTTTTATTGTGTTTATGACGGTCTGAATTCCAAATTGATGTATCAGTTTAATCCACATTTGCAACCTTAACTAGTATAAGACCTTTTGACGGCGACTTAAATCAAAGTGAAAACAGATTGAAAGTTTTTCTATCTTTTTTGAAGACCAGTCCTTCAGATAATACATTTTTAATTTGATTAAGATGAGGCACGAATTCAGAATCTTTTGGACTCTGGGGGCGTCCTTTGTACATTCCCCAGGCATTTATGCAATGAGGCCAGCATGTCAAGTGCTTTGGCCAGTGATAGGTCTATTATAGGGTGTAGCCTGAGTTTAGAACAACTCTTCCTTTCTATGCGAGCTGTCTCTGTCTCCCACTCTTAAGTCCAGTGGTCAAGTTATGGCGGGGAGGATCTGTGGCTCACTGACCAACTCCTGGGTCACAGTGATTGGCCCAAGCAGTGACTACTTAAACCTAGTTGGGCCAATGAGAATGCTCCCTTGAGCAGTGGAGAATGGGAATGGAGGAAACAGAGCAATGTCTCTCAGATTCCTTTGAAAACATCCAATATAATGAAGGACAAGAGAAGCATAAACAAAAGGAGCCAAGAATCCAATCCCTCCATCGAGCTGCCTTACTTCCGGAAGCTGTCCTTCTATCTGGCAGTTGTCCCGCCCAGGAGTCCCCATTTTGTGTTTAAACTAATCTGAGTTGGGTTCCTGTCACTTGTGACCAAAAGAATCCTGCCTGACACAAGGAGGAGTTTGAGGCTCTAATTCTTACATCTAATTTCATTGCCAAGTTAATGTTTTTCACTTAGTTAATACTAGAGGCTTGATGCACGAATTTGTACACGAATGGGATCTGGCTGGCCTGCCCCGATTGGGGCCAATTGGGGCTGGCTGGCCAGGGAGAGAGGCCATGGGAGGTTGGCTGCTGGCCCTGCCCCTGATCAGGGTGAAGGGGGCCAGACCTGTGGAATGGGGGGTGGAGGGGGTAGAGGCTGCAGGAGGTTGGTGGTCACAGTGTGTGTCACAGTGACCAGTCGTTCTGGTCATTCTGGTTGTTTTGGTCACTTGGCTTTTATATATATAGATATGTGCATTAGTAGCAATAATTCAGATTTTAAAATTTACAGAAGTAACATGTTTGTGACAGAAACTTAGACTATATCAATAAGCAAAAAGAAAAGGTTATCCACCTACAACTTTATCCATAGAGATAGATGCTCTTAATATACTGGCATTCTGCATCACTTCCCTAACTTTTTGCCCTCATCTACATAACTATCTTTTTCTTTAAAAAATATTTTTATTTATTTCAGAGAGGAAGGGAGATGGAAAGATAGAAACATCAATGATGAAAGAGAATCATTGATTAGTTGCCTCCTGTATGCCCCCTACTGGGGATCCAGCCTGCAATCCAGGCAAGACTGGAATTGAACCCAGAACCCTTCAGTCCACAGGCCAATGCTTTATCCACTGAACCAAACCAGGTAGGCCTACATAACTATTTTTAATCTATTCTCTCTCTCTGTTTCTCTCTCCCCTCTCTCTTATCTCCTCTCTCTCCTGTTTTTATCTATATCTATCATCTATCTATCATGGTAAGAGCCAACACAACACTTATGCACCATGAATGGTCTAATTTTTCACATAATAACTCAATGAGCACAATGACGCTAGGAGGTAAACATTATTATCCCCAGTTTATAGATGACAAAATCAAAACTTAGAAAAGCACAGAAAGGTTAGAGAACACAGGCTCAGAGAGGTTAGGTATCTCACCCAAGAAGTGGTCATGGTGAGGAGCTGGTATTTGAATCTAGGCTGTTTGGCTCCATGATCTATATTCTTAGCCCCCACACTATACTGACTTTATATAACATTAGAATCACATAGTAATACTATTTTGCAACCTGAATTTCTCACTTACCGAAACATCAGGGATTCTGTGTGTGTGTGGATGTCTACAGCTCCCACGTCAACTTTCAGAGTTGCATAGTAACCTATAACACAAATGCACCAAACTTCATTGAATCAGACTCAGACTGACAAGCATTGAGATGGTTCCCAAATGTTCACTATTGTAAAAATACCTAGCTGTAAAAGCATACTAAAAAACTGTCCTGATATCAAAACGCAAAACCCTTAAATTATTCCCGTAGGTCAGATTCCCAGAAGTAGAGTTATTGGGTGGGTGGGTCTGCAGATGTTATGGCTTTGCTGTCTGCAACCATCTACCCCTCAGAACAACTTAAACTCTTCCTCCTGATGACACTCCTTTAGTTTAGTTTATTTGCATTTTTAAAAATTGAGATGAAATTCAAATACCATAAAATTCACTGTTTCAAAGAGTGCAATACAATGGTGTTCAGTATAGTCACAACATCGTGCAACCATCACCACTGTCTAATTTCAAAACATTTTTATCACCTCCAAAAGAAACCCCACACTCATTAGCAGTCACTCCATATTCCCTTTCCTCCCAGCCCTTGGCAACTTCAGATATACTTTCTATCTCTTGGACAACTCATAAGAATGGAATCATTTTGTGTCTGGCTTTGTTCACTTAGCATTTTTTCAAGGTTCACCCATATAATAACATGTGTGAGTACTTCATTCCTTTTTATGGTTAAATAGTATTCCATTGTATGGATAGACCACATTTTGTTTATCCATTCATCATTCATCACTGATGGGCATTGGTTGGTTCCACTTTTTGGCCATCATGAAGAATCCTGCTATGAACATCTTTTTATTTTAGTTCTTGATGGTAAGAAGAATTTGTGGGGGAGGCCAATTTACAAGTGGTTGCAGGTGAGAGTGCTTGGGGGGCGGGGAGAGATCAGCTCTTTGTGCTTTTAGACAATGCCTACATGACAAAAATAGAATTCCTAAGAGCTTTTGTTATTGAGGACAATCTGGATTTGATACCAGGAACAAGGGACTGCTAAGGGCTATAATGTTCATATTTATTTTAGAATGTGTTTTTCTAGGCATTTATCAGTTGTTTCTGTTTCAAGTTTTTGTGGTTAGTTTATAAATAGCATCTCTTTTGTTTAGAAACGTGACTTATTGGCCTTGATTACCATTGAGCCCATTCTCATTTACACACCTCTTGCCTTTGCCCAGTAGGTTTCTCACAACCAATATACTGCACCAGATCTCAGTGAAATCTAAGAGCTAAGTTCCTCACTGAAGCCCCACAGGCTTAGGTCAGATGACCTCATACTCTGGACAGAGTCCAGATAGCACGCCTCTTGTGGGCAATGCCAGGTGCTTCTGTTGTGTCTCTTCTTGCTGTGTTCACGTATATTTTGAAATATTTTATCTAATTTCCCTTTCCTCTTTTTTCCCCTTTACTGTTTTACAAGTTATGTTCACAGTTCTCATATGTAATGTAGTCCATAGAGTAGAAGAAAAGGAGATGGGGCCACAACTGAATAGAAAAAGAATTGATATCCAGGATTTCCTATGAGCTCTAATGGATAGTTGTTCTGGTTGACCCCTTTTGGGAAGGATAAGCAGATTTTAGTTGTATAAAGAATGGCTGTTCTATGTCAGGTGGCAGTACTGTTGTATTTTAGAAGGATGGAAAAGATAGCTAGTAAAAGGAGTGGACTGTTGATGACATTTGTGTGGGTCACTCAGCTTTTAAATTTGGAAATGATTCTACCACATGAGGCAGAGATCACCTCCTACATTTCCCATTGCAAATGCAGAAAATGCCACATTTGCTTTTCCAGCCTCCCTTGCAGCTAGGCATGGGCACATGAGCTAGGATCTACCAATGAGAAGCAGCTGTCTCAGAGCTCAGGGCTGCCAGGCAGTGGGGATTGTATAGATTTATTTTGGTGAGTGTGGCAGCTGAAGAGCCAGCTCTGTCCAGAGCAGGACGGGCCTCAGTGGTGCCAGTTGTTCATATGGCATGCTTTGTGCTTAGGGGCAGTGTAAGTGGAGTCTACAGGGACTAGCTCTGAGATATGATCTTCATATTGTTACTGACCCCACATGGTAGAGGCACCACATTCCTCCATGGGGCCCACCCATTCTTTTTGTGGAGCAGGGAAAGACATTTCTGCCCTTTATTCACAATTTCCTCTTGACATAGCAGGATACAAGTTAAAGACTCCAAGGCATGAGGCGTAGTTTCAGCAAATGTTTGTTCAATCAGAATCTTGGGTTTGTGACTGAGTTCTGGAAGACAACAGAAACTATGGATCCATTTCTCAAAGAACAACTGAGAGATGGGCGGAGTTTCAGGTGGGACCAGGGTTTCATCCTAGGTCAGAAACCCATCAACTACTGATGAATTTGTCTATGGGGCTCTGGGGCAGTGCAAAAGGTAACTCAATGGTTTCTTGGGGTCTGTGTGAGGAGGCATGGTCAGTACTACCATTGTGTACAGGGGACACTGGAGATGTGTCATCCATAGAGGAGCAGAGATGCTAAAAATGTGAGGCTGCCCATGAGCCATCTGGATGAATGATGGGATGTATAACTCAGGGACCTGGTTGGGGTAGGCACTGTTGATGGGGAATAAAGGAGGGCATGTCCCCTCCTACTCCAGGGAAGAGGAGGGTTGTTCCTCCACGCTGGAGGGGCCAGGTAAAAGTGGAACATTACTAAAGAAAATCACATACAGTGCCTGTGCCAAGACCACCAATCAGCAGAGGCCAACATAGGGACCAAAGCTGGGGATCTGTCCTTGGTCCCAGCATGCTGCCCCCTTGTTAGAAGTACTATGTTCCTCACCTGCCCTGCCTGTGGGGCTGTAGGGGACAGGGAGGCCCCTGAATGTTCAGGCAGAGTAAGGGTGGGGAAGGAAGTTCCAAGAGAACTGGACCTCTGATTACAATAAAATATGAACAAATATAAATTATGATAAAATATAATTATGATAAAATATGAATTTCCTGCAATGGACTGAATCCTGTTGAAACTCTAACCCCCAATGTGATGGCATTAGAGGTAGAGCCTTTGTGAAGTATTAAGGTTTAGATAAGGTCATGAGGTCACAAGGGCATGGTCCCCGTGGTGGGTTGAGTGCGCTAGGAAGAGAACTCTCACCAGGAACTGAATCTGCCAGCACCTGACCTTGGACTTCCCAGCCTCTAGAACTGTGAGGAATAAATGCCATTGTTTAAGCCCTCAACCTATTGCATTTTGTTATTGCAGCAAGAGCAGACTAAGATAACTGCATATTCACCCCAGACAGGCTATTTTAAGGACCAGATTTGATTACAGAAATCATTTGAGTGGATGAAAATGTAAACAAGAATGGCACAAAAGACTTTTATTGGAGCCAAATGGGATGCTCAAAACCCAGAAATGTCTACACTATTTTTAAGACTAAAATTTTCACACTCAGACACAGCTGTGTGAGATTGCTCAGACTGGTTACACATGTGTCCCTAACGTTGGACTTCAGACCCAAAGAACCTCCTCATCATCTTCCTCACACTTAGTTTGCCTAGTTTGTGGCACCGACACCCACCCAGTTGCCCAACCTAGAAACTGGCTCTTTCCTTGGCTCCTCCCTCTGTATGCCTATCAGTTATCAAGTCACCACTTCTTCCTCTTAAATATCCAGACTAAGACAACTCACCTTGTTCTCATTGCCACCATCTCTCCCCAGATCTCCGCCACACCCCAACAGGTCTTCTTATCTGGCTCTGGTTTGGACAATGATGTTGGAAGCCCTGGGCTGGCGTCGGGAGAAATCCTGGAACCTTTTTTGACTGGAGAGGAATCCAGAGGTTTAGGGGCGAACCAGCAAAGGATACATGGGTTTTGGTCACTTGGTGGCCATAGATGAAGATGGACCTGTATAATTTGGGGATGGGACTGGGTAGGCACCTGGGTTTCTAGAAGAGGTAAAGTCTGTGTTATTAGTCTATGTCATGGATGAGTGCTGATCTGTTTGGAGCTGTCAGTGTTAGACTTCAAGATGGTGGCTCAGCCTTGCTTAAATGGCATAATTACATTTATTCCTGTGTGCTGGGTCTTGGGAAGGGTAACTCCTCACACATCAGCCCTTTAGATCTGCAGGAGAGGCTACTGATAGTGCTCTAATAATCATTTCCCCTTCTTCAGGAATGAAATTCCTGAATGTTGGAGAGGTAGAGTGCCATCCAGAATAAAGACTGTATTTCCTAAACTCCCTTGCAGCTACATGTACCAGCTCTGGGATCCTGATGTGATTAAGTTCTAGCTAACTGTGCAAATCTATGCAACTTTTAGGGATTATCCTTAAAGGGAAGGGGCATTCTTTCTCTCTCCTTTTTCCTCTTTCCAGCTGGAATATGGATGTGATGGGTGGAACTGGAATAGTCATTTTGGACTATGAGGTGGAAAGTATAAATGGAGGATAGTGAAGCCACCAGATTGGAGGAACAGGGTGCTGACGACCTTGCAGTTACCTTACCAGCTCTGGATTCCGGTGTTTATCTAAGAGAAAATAAACTTCTATTTAGCTCCAGCCACCTTTACTTTGGTTTTTGGATTCAGAATTTGATACCTGAACGTGGAATGCTTCAAATACCATCTAAAATGTAGCACTGGCTTAGTGGAATTGGCAGGCCAGCAGATGGTAGGAACAGAATTGCATTTTTACATAATTGCTTTTTTCAACATTAGATGAAATTTGTCATCTACGGTAACTTGGAGGGTGGACCACATGCTGCTGAGGCCATGACAATAGAGAAAATGGGGGGAGGATGCAAAAAGTATGACTTGCTCCTTGTTGCTTTTCACAAAGTCCTACACAAGTGAGAGGATCTGGGGCTTGAGCCAGCCAGACTCAGCAGAGATGGGAGGGGATCCTGCTTTGATAAGGGAGGCACTGTTTGTAGCCTGAACTCAAAATTAAGGTTCTGAAGCATAGAAATGCCTATTCTCCGAACTGCAGCTCTGAAAGCAGTGGCCTTGAAGGGCAGCCTCGGCAGGAGGCGAGGATGGGGCAGCGAGCCACGCCAAGACTTCCCTGCCAGTGCATGCAGACCAGGTGGATCCAAAGATCAGATTAAGGGCGTTGTCTCAGAGAGGGAGAAGAACCACCCCCAAAACTATGGGGCAAAGAAAGGAGGGGTGCTTTAGAGCAAACACAGTTGACAAAATGCTAGAGATTGAAACCGGGCAATGTTGTGTAACTGCTCATTATCAGAATCTCTCTAATTTGGTATAAATGTGAAATATCCCATTATAAAAATTTAAAAATAAGACTACAAATAAACAAAGGGTGTTTCCTTCCCACTCTAGGTTCCCTTTCAGGTGGCCTTGGAGGAAGAGGCATAAGCAGAGCACCAGATGCCAGGAGTAGACCAGATCTTCAGCTGTAGGTACTTGATGAAATTCTACTGGCAAAGAAAACACAACCCTGGCTCCCTCCAAAGCTGCCCCGGGTGTAAGCAGGCTCCGGAAACTGTGCTGTCCCCAAGAAGTCCTCCCGCTGCAGGTCCCACCTCGGATGTGGCCATGGAGGTCAATGGATAAGAAGTTCCTCCCAGAGTCAGAAGGGCCTGCCAGTTGTCTTCACTCTTCCTGTGCAGTGGCCTTTGACAGTTGCTTGGAGTGGTGTTTCCTGTCCTCCCCTCTTATGAAGGAGGTTTCAATGGCTGTTTGCCTGCGGCAACTTCACTACTGTTTAAGGGTTATGTTGGGAGAAGATAACTTGTCTTGAGTTTATAGGTCACTAGACCACAAGAAGCACCCAGAGCTGAAGGAGACCACAAATGACCCAGTGGTGATTTTATCTTTAGCTTCATGCTCTACCTGGATGGAGTTTGGGTTGTCGTACCTTAAGGCAAGGAGTGAGCTCTATGTGACCCAAGGGTTGAACTATAGCAGGACCACTACTTGCCCCTCAAACACATTCTTTCCTTAGTTCTCAGAACTCCTGTGTTTCAGTGAGTAGGTACATGGCTTCTTAGAGTAAGAACTACCTCTCCCAGACTCCCTTGCAGTAGGTATGACCCTGTGACTAAGTTTTGATCAATGAGAGGTACAACATCCAGATGACTCACCCTGAGGGAAGGGGTCTTATTTTTCTCCTCCCATCTCCCTCCATCCTGCTGGCTATAGTGAGAATGTGGCTGCAGCCACCACCATGGACCTCAGTGCAGAAACTTCATACTGGGGATGGCAAAGCAACAAGTCAGAAGGAACCTGGGACCTGGGGATCATAGAGCCACCCTGAGAACCATGCATGATAGAGGGTAGAAAACCATGCATGATAGAAGGTAAAGAACCTTGTACTTTGTGTAAACTATTGCTGGGTTGAGAGCTGAACCTAATTCTGATGCAGGACTTGCCATCCACACAAGGTTAAGGCTGACAGGTATTGCGCATGGTCATGACCTGACCAGATCAAAGGTGGAGATGGATGGAGAGCATTCTCCTCAAAGACTTAGTATTTACTTGAAAGCAAGCAAACAAAATAAAAAAACACTTCCAGAAATCAAGACAATTATTAGAACAAAAATGTCAACACACAATGCTAGGGTTGCGTAGCTTGAATGTTTTTATATTAATCAAATTTTTTTCAGTAGAATCACTGGTAGAACATGTCTGAATGAAAAACATTCCAAATTTACAGAAAAAATATTGCTGATCAATTAATATAGTTTTCAGTAAAACTACATAACACAAATCCTTTGTTGCTCTACACAGAACGTGAGTTATGATGGCAAGCAGTCCGGCCATCAGAATTCCACGTATTTGGTTCCTCAGGCTGAGGTCAGAGTTTTTGCCATCTTTACTGAATCTCAACTCAGTGTAGGATGGCAAGGATGGCAAGAATCAGAGGTGGCAATCCTTGTCTTTGCATTCGACAGCATCAAGGTTTGAGGGATAATCGCTTGGGGGCCAGTCACAGAAATATGATACATCTCTCTTTAGAAGCTCCATGGGATTAATTTCAAATCTCTGGAATACAGACTCAGAGCATGGTAAATGTTGAAAGAACCAAAGAATTCGTCCAGTCCAGGCCAACCTTCCCCTTTTCCACACGAGGAAACTGAAGCGGAGGGCAACACGTCTCGCCTTAGTCTAGGCCTCAATCCAAGACCTGCCTCTTGAGATGTTTCCGCATCGATGCAGCCTCTCTGTGGCCTCCGGAGGATGAAGAGGCCTGCCGCTTGCACTTGAATGATAACCTCCAAGCAACAAAAAAAAGCCAAGTAGCAACACAGCAGCACATCTACATTAATCTAAAAGCATATTAGGTATGAAGTACTGTGGTGGGAATTAAAGACCAGTACAAGTTTGTGATTCCACACCCCATGCCACCTCCACTCAAACGGAGTATTTTTTTCTCCTTCTGGAAAGTAAAAACCCTATGTGCTGGCTCTAATGGGCCCCACCAGAAGGACTCTCTCATCTTGAGGAAGTCAGCACATAGGTGCACTTAGACTAGACCTTCTGGAGGGCATCAGACTGTAAATGTCTTCTTCGTTCACACCAGCCACGTTTCCCAGGCAAAAATATTGATCCTGATTTCTTCACTTAGAACTAAAAAAAGGCTTCTTAACTATAATTGTGTGTGTGTGTAAGGTGGTAGAGCAGAAATCTTGAGTTACAGAATTCATCAGTAGTATCTACAGCATTTACTTGCCATGTTTTGTCCCTTCCGGTAATTCTCTTATCCTGTGCATCCCCAGGATTTTGTGGTTTTTGTTCCTGATAACACCTGCTGGGTCTGAATTAATGGCCTGCACAGGGGCACAAAAAGGCTAGCTGCGACCTTTGGTAAGCTGCTTAGAAATTTATGTGATAAGAACATTTCTGCAACCATATTAAATAATTAAAAAACATAAAATACAAATCTGTAAACACATTTAGACTTCTCAAGCTTTTTGCAGACAGGATGATGCATTTTTATCAGATGACAATGACTTGCTAAATATCCTGACGGCATTTAAATTTACATCCGCTTTTCTGCCTTCCCCTCTTCTTTTTTTGGTGCTTTGTGGACAGATTTTTTTCTCAGTCCAGACTGAGAAAAACAATTTTCTCTTCTAAGAAGAAAAGCAACTTTCTCTTATCGAAACCCATATGACCCTACTTCCGTTCCATGGGATTTGGGGCAAATCACTAAGTTAACTTTGCCGCGTAGTTTGTCCACAGCAGTGTCAGATTCCAGTAGGTGAAAATTCATCGTCAACTTGAAGTCCTCAGTATTATTTCTCCTATTTACAGACGAGGAAGTAGAGATAATGCTCCTCAGTGGCCAGGCCTGAAGCTAGTTATCGATGAGTGGAACCTGATTTCCCACTGCTTCACTCTACTCTCCTGCTTCCTCCTGCTAGCCTGGCACCATGCTGACCAGGATGGGGCTCAGGTGGTCAGCCGTTCCACAGTACAGGGTTACAGCATGGTAGAACACCGTCCTCCCACCTCTGCCATTTAGCTGTGAAATAACGGTGGGGAAAAGCTGGGCAGTATGCAAGTAAATACACTTGGTCTGGAGATAAAGGTCTTTATTCCTCTTGCAACCAGGAAACTATTCAATTGGTCTAGGGCAGTGGTTCTCAACCTTCCTAATGCCTCGACCCTTTAATACAGTTCCTCTTGTTGTGGTGACCCCCAACCATACAATAATTTTCGTTGCTACTTCATAACTGTAATTTTGCTACTGTTATGAATCGTAATGTAATTATATATGTGTTTTCCGATGGTCTTAGGCGACCCTCATTCGACCCTCAAAGGGGTTGCAACCCACAGGTTGAAAACCGCTGGTCTAGAGTTTGCCTAGACATTAAACTGGCTTCACCTCTGTGCACTCTAACAGAAAAGCATCCTTTTTCTATAAATCCCATTAAGAAACTGCCTTAGCTTCCTCTTCTGAATACATAAAAACTGCTACTTAAACATACATTACATTTCCTTTGTGGTTTATTTCTCTTAAATAATAATTTTCTACAATCCTGTCAGAGACTTTTTAAAAAACTGAACACAGTATTAATAAAGGCAGAATTCTTTAGGACAATCAGAATCATGGCGTACTTAGAATAAATTAACATCAACTCGTGTTTATATTCAGATAGTCTGATCCTCTCCTTTGAAATGAAATGGAGACCATTGGAACCGAGGGTGAATGCACACGTTTGTTCCATACAAAGACTCATTCTTTACATAAACTCCGCTGTCATTTGAATGAAGTTAGGAATCCTGAGAAACACTCAGCCATGGGTGCATAGACCCACACCCACCGACAGCCATCTAGAGCTGGCTTTCCCATGGTGCAATGGCCGGAATATCTTTCCACGGAAGGGCCAGAGATTCTGAACATTTAAATGATATACGTCTCCCCTCAGGAAAATGATAACGCTCCAAGCGCCGTAGCTTGAAGTAGCAGCAATCCACGTAGTAGAGTCAGTAGTTGACAATGCCAGTCTCGGGCGCCGACAGCACAGCGAGAGGCGGACAGAGGCGAGCAGCGCCTGCTCTGACCACCAACACCCAGACACTGAAACAACACCCCACATCCTCACTCTCAGAGTCTCCACTGAAAACTCACCCGAACCGACACGACTCATGGGGTTCAGGCACTGCGTGTGAACCGGGAGAAGGTCCACGAAGGCAGGCAGAGAGCGGGGCATTTGGGGCATGTTTCTGAGGACTGAGAAAGTCAGAGGCGCAGGAAGGGGAGGCAGGGACGGAGGAAGGGGAGGCTGGAAAGGTGCTGCTCATCTTTCAGCCGGAAAGCCCACCCCCTGCCCTTGGGTACATCCATCTCGGTGTCATTAGCCTCAGGCGGGGACCGCTACCCGTTCCAGCTCGGCCTGGAAGCACAGAAAGCTCAGCTCTTAGAGTCCTGCACACACATACACACAGAGCAGCCACGTGACTCCAGATTGCCTCACCGCCCTGCTTCTAGGAGGTCACAGCGCTGCTGGCATCCCCTCTCAAATGCCCAAGGATGGCTGACAGGATCATGGGATGTCTGGGGAGAAAGGCATTGGGACAAGCCCCAAATGGAGACCCCCTTTTGTGTGTTTCTCTCCGGAGGAATCACGGGCCTAAACGATGCTACCACCGCATGCGTATCTACACAGTTCCTATGTACACGGTTCCTTTTTCATAGAAATTTAAAGTGCTTGGGTTCAACGCGCCCTCTCCTCTCCCACACCGTGGCCTACAGATTCCTCTTGCTGCTTCCAGAGGGAAGGTCTGTCCTTATAGAGGATGGATGCCCTTGGAAAGAGGAACGAGCGTCTCACAGTAGCCTTAGCTGGGATCCAGCATCGGGACCAAGCCTTCTTCATGAACACGAAGAATGGCTTCGCACACAAACTTGTACTGGCTCTGGAAAAGAGAAGACAGCCGTCAAGCCTGCCAGCAGCCCCACAAACAGTCCCTCACACCCACACACAGTAATCTGCTAAATACCCTCTGAGCTCCTGTGCCGGCCAGGCCTGCCCTGTGCTACATGCCAGGGGAAGGGTGGAGAAGACACACCTGTGACCCCATTATTGCTGCGAGATGGGCGGGGACTATTTCCAGAGCGAAACGGGCAAAGTGTCAGGGAACCACGGCAGAGGCAGAGGGAGGAACTGCCGTCTGCAGGAGTCAGGGAGGGGTGATGGTTGTTGCGGGGTGGCCACTCCAGTGCAGGCACCAGTGTGGGGGTTCCGAGGAGAACGGCCCATTCTAAGAACTGCAGTCAGAGCTCAGGGTCCTGGCCCAGGACACCTGGGCATGAAAGGAGGGACCACACAGTGGGCCAGGACCAGGTCATGGGAGGGGGAGGGAAAGGGGGGAGGAGGGGAGAATCTGGATTTTGTTTTAAAAGAAGAGCCACCGAAAGCTGCTCTGAAGAATATGGTTCTATCAGCAAACACCTAAGAAACGTGCATTTAAGTGATGTACAGCCTGAAAGGAAGCACTGAAATTGAGCTTCCCTACATGGGAAAAGCCACCCAGATGATGCACTTGAACAATTTTAAGCCAGCAGTGAGGTCTTCCACACCACAGAACAGGGTCCCAAACAGCCCTAATAACCTGACTTTCCCCGCTCTCTCAACCAGACTGTGGGTACAAATGAGTATAAAACTACGAGCTCACACTTATTAGAGCAAACGAACATAAAACTACGAGAGCTCACACTTATTAGAGCAATCTGGTAGACGTTGCCCAGGAGCCTGTGAGAGGATACAGTGTGGTTACAACATGGCATTCCCCTCTTTTGTTAGCTCGCCCAGGGCTTTGCCTCTGAGGCCACTCCGCCAGAAAGCCTTCCCGGACTTTCTAAAGTGACGGCTTTTGTTCCTCTTGCCCCGAGTTCTTAGATTTCCCGTGGCCTCCCCCATTGCCGCTGAGATTTATAATCGACCAGCCTAGTTCTCATACCACACATGTGAGCTCGGGTCTCCCCTTTTGCGCAATGATCTGATGAATGAATGAATATGGCATGGCCCCCCTTTTGCAGAAAGGGAAACTGAGTCTGGGAGAGAGGTTAAGGGATTACTCAGAGGTTGCCCAGTAGGTGGGGGGCCTGAGTCATGGTCTTTCCACCCCACCCCCTTTCTTATAGCTCTGGGAAAACCCCAAGACTTCCTCTCTAGGAGACGCGCAGTGCCAAGTACCTAGGTGTGACAGACATGGGAGAGAGCACACAGGAGGATGGAGAAGGACCATGTGGAAGGCTCCCTGAGCCCAAAGGCTCATCTTGGAACAGGAGGGAGGGGGAAACCTTCCGGTGACCTTGCTTACTTCTCATAGACCAATGATGGGCCAGTGGGTCACCATGCAGAGTGCAGCCAGGGCTGATCCCTGGCTGAGTGGTTGGCAGGAAACAAACCATGGAGGCAGAAGTGGAGGCAGCGAAGGGCAGGGCCAGATGCAGTGTGCTGTGGAGTAGCTCAGCCCGACAAGCTGTGACCATGGGCAAGTGACTCAGTCCCCTCAGGCCTTGGTCATCTGACCTGCCATGTCCCTTGCACAAGCCTGGCCCGGGGCAAGCGCTGGGGGAGCCTCGGCCACTGTTACTACATTTATTATTGGATTTCTACTCACTGATGTCTGCACCATCATGGCGCGCTGGTCTCGCATTTTCCGGACAATATCCAGAGGGTAAACGGGCAGGTTTCTCTCGATGAGGCACATGGCTGTTTCCATGGTGACCAAGACACCGGTTCGACCTATTCCAGCACTGGGGGGGAAGGGGAGGGTGAGAGGAGCAGAGACTTGGAATTTGCTCAGCCAGCATTTCTGCACAGCTCAGCTCCTCCCCAGGTCCCACCTTTACTCAGACGGAGCTTTCTTCCCCTGACCTTCAAGGGTGCGGAACACACACACAGGGTGCTCTAAAACTGGCTGACAGAGCCTCTCCTCAGAGAGTCTGAAGCCTGGTGCTTAAAACGAAAGGAAACCAACCCTCCCTGCCCCCCATCTCATTCACATCTATCCTGCAGGTCAGCTGCCTCAGAGCAGGCGGAAGAGGGCCGGACTCTCCTCTTTAACTCTGCGCTGCACTCAGAGGTTGATTCTTCCCTAAAGTTCCACATCTCCTGACGCCGTAAATGGTCAATAAGCTTTGTTCAAGCACGTCTAGTCTTGTGCGATTCAGGCGGATTTGATGTCTGCCAACCTTCTCCAGGCCTTTCCAAGGAGTGGGAAGATTAAAAAACACACACCAAACACAACAAGCCACAGTACCTGCAGTGAACTAAGACGGGTTCAGCGTCCACTCTCAGGGACCTCACGTAGTTTACAAATTCCAGAAAGTCCGAGGAGTCATCAGGCACGCCGTGGTCAGGCCACGCGACGTACTGGAGGTGTGTCACAGTGTGCTCTTCCCCGGTCTGAGGAGGACACAGACTGGCCTCGGTCAGTCAACCCAGAGGGTGGGCAGGAAGACCCGGGCCCCTCTGGCCTCCAGCCCAGGTGCTGCTGTCTCCTAATGCTCTTTCCACCCACCGTGCACAGCCCTGCAGGGGCCCTGCCAACTCCTGCCCACCCTCCTCACCTAC
>PVJC01036093.1:0-12198 GCA_004026665.1 Murina feae | reverse complement strand
TCCCAATTGGGGAGGGTGCAGGTTGGGCTGAGGGAACTCCCCACCTGCCCTCCCCCTCCCCCACCTACCCGTGCACGAATTTCGTGCACCGGGCCCCTAGTAACATATAATCAGTAAAAACATATACCTGAGCATCTTAAAGTCAAGAAAAAGGCATCTTTCCTTGGCTTTAATCTTGCCACAAAGGTTCAGAGAGATAGAAAGAAGTAATGTTCAACATCACCCATCAGCATAGCCACTAAGTTTTTCAAAAATCCTTACTTAGCTTACTTGCTTAGAGATTGGGATGGTTTCCATGCATCCATACTTCTTCCCTACCAGTAAATGTGGTATTGCCTAACTACAGTGTGCCTTTGCCTGCCCTGGGTCTCCTAGTAGAGTGTGCCTGAGGAGATGGCATAAGTAGGAGGGATCCTTATATCCTTTCCTTTTCTTCTTTTGCCACTCACTTTCACTCTTCATGATCTGCAGTAAAGACCTTAATCACTCTGAGGTCTCCCTGATCCCCTTCTCCCAGGTGAGATTTCTAAATCTGTCTCTTAAACTCCTTCTTTCCAGGACTCAGATCAAGCTATCCAAATGTTAAAATTGTTCTAGATCACTTCAGATTCAACAAACCAAACACTGGGAGCCTCATAGCCTACAAACTTTTGGTCCTTTTTGTGGGTAATGGTTAATAGGATGTCCAGCTGGTTACTTAGTCAGACAAGTTAACCTCATATATCAGTACTTTCCTGAGATCTTTCCTGATCTTTTCTCTCTCTGAGAATAAACCTTTCACTTGGGCCATCACAGCTCCTTGGCACCTTGAGCCCACACCACTCAGAGCAACTCTCACTTTGGACCATGATTATTTGGTTACATTTTTTTGTGTGTGTCTCTGACAAGATCGTATGTTCTCAGACACCAGGGATATATTAAGATATTCCCAGCACTGACCACAATGCCTATAAGACGTTCTCAACACTAGTTCATTGTCTTGAAGCAAAATCAATGCATTCTGAGTCTTAAAAATTTCTCCCTCACGGAGAAGGGGCAATTCTTCTTTAGAAGAATCTCAAGTAATATATGTAGATACCCCCATCTCCTACTCCAGGTATGACCTGGACTTAGTGACTCTTCTAGAAAGTAAATGTAGGAAGGGAAAAAATAATGACACCACCTTAAGCAAGTGATGAAGATTAACTTCATCAGTGATGTCATGTAGATGCCAGGTATGCCCTGACAGGATGTGACAAGAAGGGCACTTCACCCGTGTGTTATTCTTCCCTCACACCTGTAGCCCCAGTTCAAACATGAGAAAACATCTGACAAACCCAGATCGAGGGACGTTCTACAAATGCCTGGCCTATACTCCTCAAAACTGTCAAGGTCATTAGAAAAAACACAAAACAAGGGAAGACTTGAGAAACTGTCACAGACCAGAGGAGAGGAAGGAGACATGGTAACTGGATGTAATGTGTGGATCTGATAAAAACTGGAGTTCACTTAATGATAATGAACTAATGTTGTCTTCTTAGTTCTAACAAATGCACCATGCTAATTTAAGATGATAATATTTGGGGAAACTAAGTAAATGAGGAGCTCTCTGTGCTATATTTGCAACTTTCCTGAAAGTCTAAAACTATTCCAAAATTAAGTTTATTTTAAAAATCACTTCCCTATATACTACACCCTCTGTAAAGGCCAAAAGGATCAAACATTCTATTTGGATATGAGTGAAACCCAGTTAGTTAGATGCTATGTAGTAGATGTGAGCAATTAAAGCAACATTATTTGTTTTTATTTTATACCAATTATAATGGTCTGTGGAAGCAAATGCTAACTGCCTGCATATCCATTCTTTACCAAAGACCCACAACAGCATTAAGGTGAATGGCTACTTTTACTGTTTCCCTTGTAGCCTGTGACTAACCAGAAGGTCAATGCTATGGAAACGGAAGTGTGTGGCATTTCCAGAAGGTCTTCTTCAAAGGAAAGGGAGCTCCCTTCCTCTTTCCTGCTGCTGGTATGAAAATGGGAAGGACCTGAAGTGGCCCATCAAGGTTGATGGAGCCACAGAAGAGCAGGAGCCTGGGTCTTTGATGAAGTTTTGAAGGTGTCATACCTAATCCTCAACAATATATGATCACATACCCAGTTTTTTTTAATGCAAAATATTCATTAAAAATATGAAAACATTCATGTTTTA
The DNA here is from genome assembly GCA_004026665.1 of Murina feae. Classification (NCBI taxonomy): domain Eukaryota; kingdom Metazoa; phylum Chordata; class Mammalia; order Chiroptera; family Vespertilionidae; genus Murina; species Murina feae. The sequence goes on along the minus strand of PVJC01036093.1, from coordinate 10,007 downwards.
AAAATGAGAAAAACACAGGTGCATATGGGAGAAAATAAAAATGACCTGTAATCCCACCTTCTAAAAATAGCTTGTTTTGACATAACCCAGTATCATTTACGAGGTAAATAAATACATATTCAATTTAAAAACCTCTTAGGAACCTATACATTGAGATTTTTAAATCTTACTTTTAAAAAAAGTTTTTTGTTTTTTATTGATTTCAGAGAGGAAGAGAGAGATAGAAACATCAATGATGAGAGGGAATCATCCATCGGCTGCCTCTTACACGCCCCCAGCTGGGGATCAGCCTGCAAACTGGGGGATGTGCCATTGACTGGAATCAAATCCAGGACCCTTCAGTCTGTAGGCGACATTCTATCCACTGAGCCAAACCAGCTAGGGCTTTAAATCTTACCTTTAAAGACTTAATATTATGTCATGGGCACTTTTATAAATTTATATTTTGAAAATACTGTTTTGATGTTTGTTTAATATGCATTATGGTGATGAATGACTGCAATGAGAATGAATTTGGTGATACAGAGACATGTTCAAGTCTCACTTGAGCCATTGACTGTGTGATGTCAGGGAAGTTGTGCCATTTCTCCATAAAATGGGACAAAATGAGTTAATGCATAGAAAATCTCTACCATAGCTCCTGGATCTTAGTAAGTTCTTAATTAATATAAACTATTGTGATTATTATTATCACCCGCTAACTAGTCCCATCTTGGACAATTAAGCTATCATGGACTATTAAGAAATAGAAACCATATGAAAACTTAGAACAGAAGGAGTTTAATGCAGGGAATTGGTTACAAAGGTGATAGGAAAGCTGAGAAATAAAATAGGGAAAATTAAATTGCCCATGAATTAGCAACAGCAAGAAGGCATTACCACCTTTAGGTGTAAGGAGAGAGGAAAAGGCAGTGTAACCAGAGCCCAGGGCCAGGGTTACTTGGTATAAACTAGAATCATGGCAGACTTTTCCTGCAGAAGCTAGAACCATGGAGGAAATGCCTCCTGAAGTGATTAGGGCTGGGGGGAAATATCTGGGTTCTCCCTCCTTCCCACTTTATGATCTCCGCCCCGAACCTCTCATTGACCAAACCCGTCCAGGGGCCTGGGAAATGGAATCCTTAGGGATCAGCCTTGAAATACAGAGCAGTGCAGGGGAAGAGGGTCTTGATGGAATGGATCTTATGAAAATAAACCCAGGACGGTACAATCCACCCTTTTACTATTCAGCATTCATGTTCACCCTTCCAACTATATTTAATAACTTTCACTTGAAACCCCACTCTTCTGCAACTGCTTTCTCCCTTTTCCCTCTGATGAGAGGGATTGCAGATACCATCCGTCATATCAATCTCAGACCCAAGACCTACAGGTGAATTTCAGTTCTCCCCATAGTTTGGATGTGGCGTCTCATGGTCTAGTGAATTCATTATGAAATTAAGCACCAACAACACTCCTCACAAAATGCCAAGGGAACAGAAAGAGAAAAAATATCAATAGGTAAATATGCACATAAAATATATATAGATCTTCCAGTTCTTATTTCTTAACTGGTCATGAGGCCTTCATTAATGTTTTATTGCTGGTAAAATATCACTTATCATTCATATTTTAATCCATCACCCATTCCATGTTACCCTGGTTCTCAATCAGTACCTTGGCCAATTGAGGTTATTTACCTGGTGAAAAAATACCTTCATTTCTGAATGGACTTAGTCCTTAATACTCCATGGCTTTATTGGGTTACTTTAGTCTTTAATTGACCTTTAATATTGGACCTACAATTACTATTTTTATTTTTATTTTATTTTATTTTTAATATATTTTATTGATTTTCTACAGAAAGGAAAGGAGAGGGATAGAGAGTTAGAAACATCGATGAGAGAGAAACATCGATCAGCTGCCTCCAGCATACTCCCCACAGGGGGTGAGCCCGCAGCCCAGGTACATGCCCTTGACCAGAATCAAACCTGGGACCCTTGAGTCCGCAGGCCGACGCTCCATCCACTGACCCAAACCGGTCAGGGCTACAATTACTATTTTTAAAAACGACTTCCTATTCTAAGGTAATAGTTCTCTATTCCAGTGGCACCCAGTGACACCACTACATCCCAGATATGGTCCTCCCTGCACCAGATGTGTAGCAACAACATCATTTCCCTTGATTATTTTTATTTTTATTTTTTAAACATATTTTTTTTATTGATTTTGGAGAGGAAAGGAGAGGGATAAAGAGATAGAAACATCAATGAGAGAGAATCATTGATTGGCTGCCTCCTGCACCCCCCCTATTGGGGATCGAGCCCGCAACCTGGGCGTGTGCCCTTTGACTGGAATTAAACCCGGAACCCTTCAGTCGCAGGCCAACGCTCTATCCACTGAGCCAAACCAGCCAAGGCTCCCTTGGTTATTGATGTCAGTAACTGCAGTACCCTCTCTTTTCTCAGCCTGTCAATTCAGTGGCCTTTGTAAAATAATTTAAAAATAGTTCAATAATTTCTGATTGCTCTTCAAAATAAACTGTCATTTCCTGCTCATAACCTGGCACTGAAGTGATAAACAACTATATACCTAATGATAAGCTAAATGAGTATTCTAAGTATATTATTGGACATATAATATTGGCACCAAGTTTTGGCAGCCTTATGCCTCTTACTGACGAATAAGATGCAAGATACTCAGAATACTACCCTAGCATTAATGCTCATTCATTATTATATGTTTTTTTAACTAGGAACTTTTTATGGAAATAAAATCCAGAAATGTTCAGTAACTTGAGCAACAATAGGTATACAACATTTCATATACACTTATGTCAGGACTGAATAATTTATATTTTCCTATTGACAGCAAGGACTATTTTGAATTTTCGTTACGAAAAAGGAATTGCTCTGATTACTCTTTTCTACACACACACACATACACACAGCTATTTAAATGTCTTGCTTTATACTATCATAGCTAATATATTAAGGCTTAGCATATACTTGTGATGTTGATAGCTAACAATGGTGTATGTAATATATCTCAAGTCTTGATAAATTCAAGCCTTTTGGCTATTTGATGGTTGCTGCTTTCAACCTTGTAAATGAGCAAGAGATGCGTCAGTTTGCCCTTTTTTTTTCAGTTGTGTTTGCTTTGTTAGGGTTATCTTTGATCCAAGGTCCTGTTGAAGGCCCAACATTACAACATTTTGGGAGGGTTACTTAAGTTAAAAGGAGACAATATACACTCTGTGAGTCCATGTAACCTAGTGCCTGCACATGAGCTGGAAGAGAGGAAACTCACAAGGGCACCATTGCCAGCTGCTCTGTGTGGTGGAGCTACCTCTCATCCCTCAGCTCAACATGTGGCTGTCATATTGACCTTGTGGATTTCTTCTTTTGAGAAATGGTTCCTCAAGACTTTGTCCATTTTTCTACAGGGTTTTGCTTTTCTTACTGATTTGGATCGAAGGTCACTTAGGAATTCTGGGACTCTTTGAAGTGGACAGATACCCCCGGACACCCAATATGACCCAGTGGGAAGAAGATACAGCTTCCATATCTCTGGAGTCACCAGCTATGCTTCTTTCTCAATGTGTCACTGGGAACAATGGATTTTCCATTATGTTTTTATTATTGATCTCTACCTTAATTGCATTACATCCAATCCTTTGAAATTGTTGAGATTTGATTTATGGCCTGGTGTACAACCAATTTTTGTAAATATTCCATGTGTTATATGAAGGATGCATATGTTCCAGATGGTTGTCACTGTTCTATACATGTGCATAATGTCAAGTGTGTTACTCAGGCTACTCAAATCTGTATGCCTTATTGATTTTTTTTGTCTGCTTGTCCTATTAATTGCTGAGATGAGTATATTAAAATACTGCACTGTAATTACAGACTTGCCTATCCTTGTAATTCTGTCCACTTTGCTTTACATATTATAAGACCATTTCGGTCCATTTTTGTTTTACATATTGCAAGACCATGTTATTAACCCGGCTTGCCATCACAGGAAGAAAAACACCTGAAATCTGTCTGATATGTTTGCAGGCCATGTATCATGAAGCTTTTCCTTTCATCTCACTTTATAATCCTACTAGAGGCCCAGTGCACAAATTCGTGAATGGATGTGGTCCAGCCATCCTGCCCTGATGAGGGCCAATCGGGGCTGGGCTGGTGGGGGAAAGGGCTGCAGGAGGTTAGCCACTGGCCCGACCCTGATTGAAGCCTGACAGGGGCGAGGCTAGTCGGGGGAAGGGAATCATGGAATGTCAGCTGACCAGGGAGAGGGGCCATGGGCAGTTGTGGGGGGGGGGGCAATGGGGCCCCGATTAGGCCAGTTGCCCATCACAGTGCATGTCATAGCGACTGGTCGTTCCGGCATTCCAGTTGCTTGGCTTTTATATATATAGATTTCTCTCACTTTACAAAAGGAAAGAACCTTATCCATTTCAGTTTTTACTATTCTTCTTTGCCTCTGGAGCACCAAACAAAGAGTACTCTGAAATACAAATTAGTAATATTAATCATGAGCCCATAAATTGAAGGCAAGGCCTTGTGTCTTCCATTGGTTAGGGATATTTGTATGAAAAGCACAACATAGCATTAGATCATTATAGAATTTTTTTTTAATGTATAACGCAAAGTAGACTTAAAAAATTGAATGACATTGCATAACAGAATTCCTTCTATTTCAATGCTATCTGTAAACATGTTTTCTAATTATTTACATACTAGTGGCCTGGTGCACAAAAAATTTGTGCACTTGATGGGGGGGAGTCCCTCAGCCCAGCCTGTGCCCTCTTGCAGTCTGGGACCCCTCGGGGGATGTCCACCTGCTGGCATGCCTGGCCAGCCTGGGTGAGGGGCTGATGGCTGTTTGCAGGCTGCCCAAGCCCCTCAGTGAAGACCCTCATCTGATGGGGGTGTGGCCAGCCTGGGTAAGGGGCTGAGGGCTGTTTTCAGGCTGCCCACAGCTCCCATTGACCCAATGTCCCAGTGAGGCTGGCTGGAATCAGGTTTCTGGGGTTTATTTACCTTCTATAATTGAAACTTTGTTGCCTTGAGCAGAGGCCGAGTCAGGCAACAAAGCCTCCTGTTTGCTTCAGCTCCGTGGCTTCTATAATTGAAACATTGTTGCCTTGAGCAGAGGCCCGGCTGGGCCAGCAGGCAGTTTCAACTCCATCACTGGTGCAATGGAAGCCTCCTGTTTGCTCTAGCTCCGTGGCTGCCAGCCGCCATCTCGGCTGGGTTAATTTGCATACAGCCGCTCTGATTGGCTGGCGGGTGTGGCTTAGGTGTCTCGGAATGATGGTTAATTTGCATGTTACTCTTTTATTAGATTAGATATAGAAATTAAAACAGGAATATAATTTGTGCTGAACCCTGTCTCATTTTAATAATCAGTAAATTTATCACAGATATATGAACTAAAAAACAAAACCACAGCCATTACATTAAGAAATACATATATAATTTAATCGAATTTAAATATATTTAATGTAACATTTTAAGAAGTATAAAAATGTATGATTATGATGTTTTAATTAATTTCATACTAGTAATAATTGCAATGGCAAGTCTTTAAGAATTTTTTAAAACATTTAAAGCTTCTTGGTAACATGAAATTTCAAAATTAAAATAAATTTTCCAATATTTTAGTTACAGATAAGAATGATAGGGTCATCAATTTCAAAATCTGAAATATAGAGATAAATTTTTGTGGAAAATTCAGAGTTCAAGGAGAAAAAAGAATGGTGTAAAATTTTTTACTGTTAAAGGTAAGTTAGTTCAAGTGTGCGGAATCTCAGAGGGAAGGCAGGGGGAGAGTGGGTGGGAGGTAATCAACCAAGGACCTTTGCATATGCATGGCCCATGGACACAGGCAATGGGGCAGTGAGGGTCTGAGGTGTTGAGAGGTGGGGAGTTGGTGGAGGTGGGCTGGAGGGGGTCAATGGGGAGAAAAAGAGGGACATATGTAATACTTTAAACAATAAAGAATTATTTTTAAAAGAAAAAAAAACACACACACACAAAAGCAAAACAAAACAAAAAGGTGAGTTCGTTCATGTATGCTGTAAATGGACAACAGCAGCAATCAAATTGCATGGTATTTATTTTCCATTGTGCACATTAAAAAGAATGTGAAAGACTTCTTTTAAAATGTCAATTCCTGTGATGTGCAATTAATAGCATGATAAACATCTTTGAGGTCAACTTTGAAAGTGTAAAATTCTTTTAGGGTATATGTGAGCAGAACCAATGAGAAGTCTTGTGCTATCCCAGTCCACTTCCTGCCTATTGTTCAACCAGGAAGGAGGTGGCACTAGAGCTGAGTGCTCAGAACTGGAAGCATTCTGAAGGAGACAAGACAGCAGACTATGCTCCCTTTCATAGCTAACATCAAATATCTCACCTTACTCCAGTTGGCAAGAACAAGAGAGGAAGAAAAGATGGACAGACAGACATATTTATGAACTGCCTACCATGTTCGGATATCTTACTAGTTGCTTTTCTGTGCATTGTTTCATTTTCATATAACCCATCCTACAGAAGAGGAGCCTTGGGAAGATGACTGGCTTGGGAGTGAGTACAGTCTGTAGTGGTGTAGCTGGGATTTGATCCCAGGTCTGTCTGATGAGGCTACATCTGTGGCCTTAAAATCAAAAGATGTGTGTGAGCTCGGACAAGTTACTAAACTTCTCTGAGCTCAAGCTTCCTCATCTGTAAAATCTTAACTAATAAAAGTGAATATTGAAATTAACCATTTCTCCGGGATGGGGTAAGCCACGCCCACCAGCCAATCAGAGCGGCTGTATGCAAATTAGCCCAGCCAACATGGAGGCCACCCCTCATGGACCTGAGTAAACGGCGGCTTCCATTGCAGCAGGAGTGAAAGTGAAACTGCGGCCCGCTCCACTCATCCTCAAGCAAAACACAGGTTTGCAACAAAATAACAATCATAGAATCCTCAGGAGCTGAAGGAAACAGCAGGCCTGGCCTGAGAACTGAGTAACATTGTCTCATTATAGACACCACAAGGTGAAGCAGAGAGGAGGCTTCGTTAGTAGGAGGCCTTGGCTTAAAGGAACAGCATCAATTATAGAAGATAAACAAACCCCAGAAACCTGCGTCCAGCCAGCCTTGCTGGGACATTGGGTCAATGGGAGCTGTGGGCAGCCTTAAAGCCTGAAAGTGTCAATCAGCCCGTCACCCACGCTGGCCACAACCCAATGGGGTGAGAGACGTTCCTGGGGGGCTTGGCCAGCCTCGAGACAGCCATCAGCCCCTCACCCAGCCTGGTCAGGCATGCCAGCAGGTGGACATCCCCAGAGGGGTCCTAGACTGTGAGAGGGCACAGGCCGGGCTGAGGGACCTCCTGAGTGCACAGAGCGGCTGCAGGGTGGAACAGCTCAGGACCCAGGACTGGTGAGTGGGAAAGAGGCGGCAGGGTGGGCGGCCTGCTTGGTGGCTGCCCAGGCCCTTTGCGGGACACCAGGGAGCGGGGAAAGCAAGCTCTTGGGAGCTGGGGGCCTGCTTGGCAGCTCCCCAGGTCCCTTCCGGGGATCAGGGAGCAGGAAAAGGCTGGCCTGACCATGAGGCGGGGTTTTCCCTGCTTTCTGGTGGCTGGAGGAAGATGGGCAGTAGGTAAGCTTGAGAGGCAGGCAGCACCCAGCCCTGGCCACAGCTCAAAAAGAGAACAACATGCAGGGGAGGGCAAGCGTCTGAGAGATCAACATAGAGGGGGTGCCTGCTCCAAGCCTCGACTGTGTGCCTGGGGGCAGGCCCCCAGCAGGTAGACACACACAGGAGGACTGCTCTGAGCCTCAGATGTGGCTGGGGGCAGGTCCCCAGTGGCGACACACACACACACACACACACACACACACACACACACACAAAAGGCGCCTGGCAGACTGGGGCCATCATAGGACATCCACTGAGGGGTTCCAGACTGTGAGAGGGGGCAGGCTGGGCTGAGGGACCCCCCCCCCCCGTGCATGAATTTCGTGCACTGGGCCCCTAGTGGGATAATAATAGCTATTTTGCAGGGTGGTTATCACAATCCAGGGAGTTAATGTGTAGACAAACTCAAATCTTTAGCATAAAGCCTGGCCCATGAAAAGCACGGAAGACATGCATGTTGGCCATGTGGGCACAAAGTTGAGTATTCTGGCATAATACTTCTGCCAGTAAAGGGATGGTTGGTATTTGGGAATCCAGCTGTCACTTGAAGGTGGCTAGCTGAGCAGTGACTGCCTTAAACTTTGAGACCAAGCAGCTAAGACTGAAGGCTGGACTCTGATTTGGGGGTGGCCGAAAGGAAAGATGGCTATTATCTCCCAGACCTGTCCTTAGAGATCTGAGGCTAGCACCTGCCCACTGCAATACCTCATAATCAGGAATTTCCCACCACGCATGTGTGTTAGCAAACAGTGCAGCCCACAGAGCTACAGAGTTCAGAGTGAGTCACCCCACGATGTGCCTCTGTGGTATGCAGTTTGTTCTGAGCTTTACCCTCGGGCAACTTTACCCTTAGGCTCAAGAGAACTACTTCTGCCCCTCCATTAACTACCTACAAGAAGTTGAATTGAATTAGGGACCTTGCCTATAGTAAAAGGTCATCAGGAATAACCTCTTTTGACTTACCTATGTCTCAGGACAAACCTCTAAAAATCTGCTCTTTTTATTCTGCAACTAGAGGCCCGGTGCATGAAATTCATGCAAGGGTAGGGTCCTAGGCCCGGTCTGTGATCAGGGCCAGTCAGGTTTCCCACCTCTCTGCCTCCCCGCCTCCTCCTTCCCTCGCTCCCTCAGTGCCCTGCCACCACCGCTGGTCACCCACCATGTTCCGCACCACCCACAGGTAGTTGACACACATCATAGCGAGTGATCGAACTCCTGGTCTCCCATTCGAACTCCCGAGGGGATACTTTGCATATAGATCCTTTGAAGTTCCCAAGGCACCTTATCTCTTCCCTAGCTCAGGATGTCTTATACACCCATGTTTCCTTTGTCTCTGAACCTTTCGTGCATGTGGGGTCTCTGACTCTCCCATGTATGTGGGGTTCCCATACATATGTATGTATTAAATTTGGTGATTTTTCTCTTGCCAATCCATCTCATGTCTATGTGATTATTAGATCAGCTAGAAGAACCTTGAGGGTACAGGGCAATTTGTTCCTCCCCCAACCCCGCCACCTTCCCCCCCGACACACACACCAGAGCCAATTCAACATGCAGTAGAGGATTAAAAACCCACGTTGCTTCACCCAGGTAGGGCAGCAGCCACAGGGACACTCTGTTCCCACTGTTCACTTTCATGTGTATTTTTTAAAATATGGTTTTTATTGATTTTAAAGAGAGAGGAAGGGAGAAGGAGGAGAGAGAGAAAATCATCAATCGGCTGACTCCTGTATGCTTACTGGGGATTGAGCCCAAAACTCAGGTATGTGCCCTGACTGAGAATTGAACTGGTGACCTCTTGGTGTAGGGGCTGACATCCAACCAACCGAGTTACACTGGCCAGGGCCTGCTTCCACGTTTTTAACATAACAAAGCAGTTTCAGCCCAAAATCCATCCTCAATTTAGCTGCAGATCACACATTTGTTCTTTTAATCCTCACTGGAGGAGATGTTTATTGATGAGAGAGAGGGGGGAGGAGAGAGAGAGAGAGATCTGAGGGAGAAACAATGATCGGTTGTCCCCCCTCCCCTGTATGTGCCCCAACCAGGGGTCAAACCAAGCCCTGACTGGGAATTGAATCAATAATCTTTAGTGTATGGGATAATGCTCCAACCAACTGAGCCACCCAGTCAGGCTGCAGATCAAGAACTTGTATAGAATTGGCAAATAGAAAAGCTCTATCCTGGACTGAGGCAAATATCACTTGATTATTTTTGAATCACTATTCATATAACCATTATGATCTTTGATGCATTTGCAATTCAGAGCACTAATGTGTGTGTGTGTGTGTGTGTGTACCCTACAAAAGCAAAACCTGGGACCGGAAA
>PVJC01036092.1:0-17909 GCA_004026665.1 Murina feae | reverse complement strand
TCTTGCTTTCTGTTGGGGATCATTCTGAGGGCCAGAGACGAGGTGCTCCCTGGTATCCCACGCAGCTCTCTGAGCATTCATAGCAGTGCCTGTAAATCAGGTTCAGACCTCTCTGGAATCTGCAGTCTGGCCACTGTCTTGGACCTTTCACCCCCTCAACATTTTTCAGCTTTGTTTTAGGAATCAAGAGTAAATGGGAGCCCTAACCGGTTTGGCTCAGTGGATAGAGCGTTGGCCTGCGGACTCAAAGGTCCCAGGTTCGATTCTGGTCAAGGGCATGTACCTTGGTTGTGGGCACATCCCCAGTAGGTGGTGTGCAAGAGGCAGGTGATTGATGTTACTCTCTCATCAATGTTTCTAACTCTCTATCCCTCTCCTTTCCTCTCTGTAAAAGATCAATAAAATATATTTTTAAAAAAAGAGTAAATGGGAAGCAGGAAGACATGGACGAGTGTCTATTCATTCATGTACATGTGAAAATTACTAAGAAGAATACAGAATAAAGCAAAATCAACCCTCCCTCCTAAGACCCTGCTAGCTGGGTTTTTTTTTTCTGTTTGTATGTAGATTATAGTTCTTATTAATTTGGATCATAGTATATATGGTTCAGAGTCTTTGTGTATTCACTTCCACAGTTATCTTCCAAGCTGACTAGAACATATTCAAAAATATTGCTAAAGTGTAGGCATAATTATACATCATATGGTTGTATCATGGTTTATTTAAACATTTCACTATTTTTGTATAGATTGTTTACAATATTTTTCCATTTTTAGAAATCACACTGCCATAGGCAACTTTGAGATATCTTTCTTATACAAATATGGGAGTCAGTATTTTATGTTTATGATTTAATTCAAATATAGTGAGTAAACAAGTGTGTTCTATTTTCAGTGACAAATTAGATTGTGTTGACAAATGTTTTTGTTGTTATGATCTGTGATTGCCCAGTTTTTGAGCAGATGGTGGGGTTCAGATTAGACAGGGAAGTGAGAACTAGACTCAGTGCCCGCACCTGTCTGCAGCCTGTGATGGAGCCCTCAGTCCTGTCTCCGCAGGCTTCAGGTCTTCAGCCCTATGATGAACTCTCCTCCTCACTATAGTGACTGTGACCTAAGGGTTTCCAGCCGTAGGCAAGATGCGATTTGAGAACTCATCAACGTAATACAGAAGATGCTTTGAAGCTGAAGGGTATTGCCCTAGCCAGTGGGTAGAGTGTCTTCTCCACAGACTGAAAGGTTCCAGGTTTGATTCTGGTCAAGGGCATGTACCTCAATTGCAGGCTCAATCCCCAGTCCTGGTGTGTGGGAAGCAACGCATCCATGTGTCTCTCTCACATCGATGTTTCTCTCTCTCTCTGTCTTTTCCCCTCCCTTCCACTCTTTTTAAGAATTCATGGAAAAATATCACTGGGTGAGGATTAACCACCCCCCCCCCAAAAAAAGGCTAAAAAATGTTGAGGGGTGAGGGCACAGCAACCAGTAAATAAGTCAGAAGACCTGATCAAGTTGATGCTTGTGATCATTTGGGGAGGGTGACAATGAAAGGGTCCAATTTCAGTCTCTAGGATCAACAAGACTTTTTGGACCACACATATGGTCCTGATTCTGCTGGTGCTACAGAGCCTGCTAGGCAGACTTAGAGAAAGAAAGACCTGACGTAGCCATACTCTGGAATTAGAGTAGTAGTTTGGCTTCATTCCTTGGTTGTCTTCTGCCAGCTTGGTAGCTGCCAGCTTCAACAGGGAAAGATATGGTGTTAGGGTAAGGTGACCAGACGTCCCGCTTTTGGTGGGACAGTCCCGATTTTTAACAGTTTTGTTCCGCGTCCCGCGGCGTTTTAAAAAAGTCCTGATTACTCTTTGTAATATTTTAAGTAATAATAAAAAGAAAAAAAAGACCCCCCATCAATGGTGTACCACTTTAAATCTGGTCACCTTATGTTAGGGGCATATTTGGGGCCCTTTTTTGGTTACCCCACCACAGGCATTGCATTCACTTCACTGTTTCCCTTTCACATTGTGTCCTCCTCCCTCTCTGTGCTGATGACCAAGCAGATCAGGAGGCAGATCTCAGCCCCGTTTAGGTGGACAGGAGTCATTCACATAAATTCTGGGCTTCAGGAGCCTGGGACACAAAATCCTTGCCTTGTTGAGAAGAGGACAAAGCCTTTCTCCAGCCATGGGGATGGTAGGTGGCCTCTTTCTAGGGTGGAGCTACTCTGCTGGGAGAAGAGTAGGGAGCTCACCAGATTTTCGGTCTTTGCCCTGAATTTTTTTCTCACAACGGTAACAAATCCTTCCAGATCTTTCTTCTCATAAATTATCCTCTTTCCTGGCTCTCCGTGTTCCTGAAGCTGTCTGTCTGCATTGGCCTTTTGTTGTTGTTGATTTTAATTTCTTTCATGTTGAAGGTCATGTGTATTTTTGCTGCAAGGCAGCTTAGCCTCGGTCAGTTTAGGATGGTCCCTCTCATCTGCAAGATTCTACTGTTTGCCTCTCTTCCATGATCAGGCTTAATCCTGGTGTCCCAAGCTCCCCTTAGGAGTCTGGTTGAAAGGGTTCTTTGGCAGCAGCTGTAGACTCTTCAAGTATGGTCAGGCAAGCTGCTCCTGTGCTCAGTGGCCAGGCGCTAAGGGGATGCCCTATGGGATGGCTGGAGGAGAGAGGAAGTACAGAGGAAGGAGGGCAGAAGCAAGAGGTGACCAGGCAAGGAGAAAATGAGGGTGCAGGTCCCAGGTAAATATCCGTAGCAGGGGCTGGGCTCCATGGTCTGAATGGGGGTCGGAGGCTATTCACCGGTGACCCTGGCCTTCTCAATGGGAAGACTCTGCTGAGGTCCTGCTCCAGTTCAAACTAATGTTTAAGGGAGAACCAGTGTTGGCTGGTGGGCCTTTCTCCATCAGTTAGGCTGAACAGTCAGGGACATTCAGGAAGGTGAACCCGCATGGTTTGCCTTTGACTAAAAATTCATTGGGATGTAATAAACCAAGAAGGTCCTGGTTACCGGTGGGAGCTGGTCACTCCAACAGGAGGGATGTGGAGTTCCACATCAGAAAGCTTGAGACAAAACCCTTGTATGCTGGAATTTCCTGTCTTCTGGGATTCTGAGTTAATCGCCCTCAAAGCGGTTCCCCCATCTGTTCCCTAGGAGCGGTTTCCCGGTCCATCGTTCTCTGCTGTTCCCTGTTCACCTCCGTTCTCTTTTGCCATCATCTGGTTCTGTCCAGTCCCGTAGCTGCCAGACTCGGCAGATGGGGGCACGGTGCTCCTGAGGGTCAGGGTCCTGGCCTCGCTCCACGCGGACACTCTTAGCTCCATTCATCTTCCTGTCAGTGTTCCTGACTATTGCAGCATCAGCAAGAAGACAAATGGGTCACACTTCGAACTCCAAAGTCCGGGCTCCCCATACAGTGCGTCAGGAAAAAAGAAAATTAAGAAAAAAGCCAAAAGCAACTCCACCATTTTTCCACTAATGGAGATAAAATAGAAGACACAGACATTGGTCAGGCTCCAAGCTTGAGGGCTTGCCAGGGTATTAGGGACTCCAAATCTATGGCCTTGTTGATAACTGCGATATAAACATGTTTATGGTACTTTCCCACTCACTGGCCCTGGTGGTCAAAGTCCAGGCCACATGACCGAGCTCTCCTGCCCCATTGGGACTGGACCTGAGGTGGGCACCTGACTTAAGGTGGCCAAAGAGATGGCTGGCTATAGACTGGGCCTTGCTTCCTGGATAGAAAAGAACACGTAGGCCCATTGGCTTCCTGTTTGAGTGCTGGGGGGCCATGCTGGGGGTTGGGGATGCTGATGAAGCTTCTGTGCCATGTACAAATCAAAGTTACATTCGGGCAGTAGACTGAGGGGTGACTCCTGTCCCAGAGGGAAGCACACGTGCCTGGAGGGAATGGAGTGAGTGGTCCCTGGCTGTGGCTTCCGTTCCTGAGCAGTCCTGGTATCCTGGTGACCTTGGATTTGCACGAAAACATCCTCATGGCTGCACTTGTATATTCCCTCTCTCTCCTCAGGGGGCTGGGTATGTCACTGTCCTTGGAAATCACAGAGGCCAAATCACCTGCTAATATGGTTTTCTGTATTGAAGGCATGGGGCATTGTTTGAGCTTAGGGAGAAAAAATAATCCCAAGGAATTTCAGATAAGGGGGCAGCACAGGAAAGAATGAACTGGGAATCTGAAAGCATCAAGGGAATTCTCTTAAAAAGCTGCAACTGGTGCTCGTCACAGTGAAATCAATGGTGATTGAAAACCAGCTCCAATCACCAGTAATTAGATCGTTTAATAGCCAAGCTTAGACACATTAATGCCGACGCAAATCCCTTCTCCAGAACCCTTTTTCACAACTTATGACGGTGGCCATATTGAGCGCGCCTGGAATCAGACCTCATCACAAATATTAATTAGGAACATGCATTTGTAAGGTCAGTGGTTTTACTTTAATAGGAATTTGGGGCCTATGAATGCAAGTCCTCAATGTCTTAGACTCGTTTGAGATTCCAAATCAAAGAACAGGAGTGCAGGCAGGCAATTAGAGTTTATTCTGCTTGGCACCAGGTCCAGCCTGAGATCAGTGAGTACCTTGGCATGAGTTCAGAGCTCCATTTTATTATCTTGTAGCTGCCTGTAATCACAGATGAGGCATCAAAGGCCAGCTGTCCCCCATGAACCTTGACAGTCTATATAAACTAATTACTTTTTTATGAGCCATCCTTTCAGAGGTTTGAAGAGAGGGCCTATTAAGCCAAGTTCAGGGTAATCCACAAACTTTAAAAATTATTATTATTTATCGAAGTTCCAGCTGAGTGTGTCATGGTCAATGACATCCCTTGCAATGGCTGACTTGGGTGGTCATAGACTTCATTAAAATATAATATTTGTTGAAAAGGTGAATCCCAGTGTGGCCTGAGTGTTTTCTGCATGTTAATGACACTAATAGCCAATTTTCAAGGGCAAGGAAGCAAAAAAGAGTAATTTGGAAAGTGAAACCCCTCTCTTGGCTCCACCAGGCTATGGATGTCGGGGCTAGAAATTTTGCACTCTTTCCTGTAAGTCTAATGCAGAAAGGGCACCCCTTGGCCCTTAACCTCTTTTGTATATGTCTCTTAGAATCAGTTCTAAGGAGGTAAAATGACAAATATAACCCTCACCACCTCTCCATCTGGGCCACCCAGTGGGCCATCCCTCCTGGCATTGTTCCCTGTCGCCATTGGTGTGGGCCCTGGGCTGTCCACTCTGCCTCACTGCCCGCTCCACTCCAGCCTCCCGTGTGGTGGGCTGGCCATACCATCTGAGGTATATTTCTATGTCAACCTCTGCCACTTGGTGCTCCATCCCTGCCTGCCTCCTGATGCTCGTTACTCTGATGCTGGCCTCAGTGGTCCCCCCAGATGCCGACAGCCCCTGGGTCAGCTCAGACGGTAGGGCACTGATCTGTGCCGACCCCCTTCGTCTCTCTGCCAGCCCAGGAGGAAATGGCCTTCCTCTCTTCTGCCCCACACTTGCTCAGGAATTCCCACAGAAATATTGTCCGGGCAGCTGGTGCTACAGTTCTGTCTTACCACAAAGTCCTCCCTTTCAGAGCTGGGTGGGTACTCCCAAGCTCTAGGTGTGCAGGATGGGTTTGCATGTAGGCCCCGGCTGTACCTAACGTTCCGCTCAAGTCTCCGCCGCTGACTCTGCCACCTGAGTTTTTCTCATTTGTGGAGCTTTTCTTTTCTCTCACACGCTCAGGTACCCCTGCCTGCCACCTCATTTCCATGGGGCTCCTCCACCCATCCCAACGCTCATGCCCATATCCAGTCCATCAGACATGCCTCTAAATGTATGAACTCCGTTCACAATGCGGTCCTGAGCCCAGTGCAACCCAGATGGCAGGCGAGTGGTGAGAGGGGCCATGTCACTCATGTGCCCCATATCAGAGTGTCCTATCCCCACCCCCACCCCCACTGGACTCCCACACTGACAAGTGGAATAGGCTCTTCAGTGATTGGACTGAGGAAGAAGCAGCTGCTACTCAGGCTGGCTAATTCTTTTAAGAAGGTTGACATTTTTAAATGTAATTATTTTGAGGTAAAGATAAGAAATAACACAAGAGGGTGTTGCCATTTTGAGGCTCAGCCCACCTGGTATCCAGATAATAAATTTATAATAAATTTATAATCCCTTACCAAAAAAAAAAAAAAAAAAAAAGGAAAGGAAGAGAAATAACAGAGATCCTGTGTCCTCCTTACCCAGTTTCCCAGTGATAACACTGTGGAAAGCTATAGTACAATGTTATAACCAGGATATTAACATTGGTTATCAAGAGACAAAACATTTCCGTAACCACAGGATATTTCATGTAAACCTTTTATAGGGCACTACTTTCTTCCCACCCACTGCCTCCTTTAAAAAAATTGATTGAGGTATAGTTGACATAACATCATGTTAGTTTCAGGTGTATAACATAATGATTTCATATTTGCGAATATTGCAAAATGATCACCGCAATAAGCCCAGTTAGTAGTCATCATCATATATGCTTAAATTTTTTTCTTGCGATTAGAACTTTCAAGATCCACTCTCATAGCTAGTTTTAAATATGCAATACCAAATTATTAACTACTAGAGGCCCAGCTCACAAAAAGCTGCGCACTTGAGGGTTCCCTCAGCCTGGCCCATGCCCCCCTGGCAATCTGGGACCCCTCAGGGGATGTCCATCTGCTGGCTTAGGCCCGTTCCCCGGGGAATCAGGCCTAAGCTGGCAATCAGACATCCCTCTGGCAGCCCAGGAGCTCTTGGAGGATGTCCACTTGCCAGCGGAGAGCAGGCCTAAGCTGTAGTTGGACATCCTTAGTGCTGCTGAGGAGGCAGTTGAGGCTCCCACCACCACCACTGTACTGGCAGCCATCAGCCTGGCTTGTGACTGAGCAGAACTCCCCCTGTGGGAGTGCACTCACCACCAGAGGCAGCTCCTGCATTAAGCATCTGCCCCCTGGTGGTCAGTGTGTGTCATAGTGACCAGTCATTCCCAATTGTTCTGCTTTAGGGTTAATTTGCATATTGCCCTTTTATTATATAGGATAGTCACCATGCTGTCCATTGTGTTCCCATGACTTACTCTTTTTATACCTGGGCGTTTGTGACTTTGGACTTTATTCACCTACTTCACCCACCCTCTACCTCAGACAACCACTAGTCTGTTCTCTATATACAGGAACTTGGTATTGTTTTACTTATTTTATTTTTTTAGATTCCATGTTTAAGTGAGATCTTATGGAATTTATCTTTTTTCTTTCTGACTTATTTCACTTATAATGCCCTCAAGCTCCGTACATGTTGTCACAAATGGCAAGATTTTGTTCTTTTTTATGGCCGAATAATATTCCATTGTATGTATGTATCACATCTTTATCCATTTATCCACTTTTGGATATCAGCTGATCCCACTTCCTCCTTAACTCCTGGCATCCACTAACCTTTTGCCATTTTAATAATTTTGTCATTTCAAGCTATGTTATATAAATGGAATCAAATGGTAGACAACCTTTTAGAATTGGTGCTTTTTTTCACTGAGAGTCATTGCCTTTATCAATCACTAGTCTGTTCTTTTATTTCTCAGTAACATTCCATGGTTTAAATGTACCACAGTTTCATTTTCTTAATGTTATTTTCTATTTATTTTGGAGAGAGAAGGAAGGAGAGGGAAAGAAGCATCATGGTATTGCATATTTAAAAGTAGCTATGAGAGTGGATCTTTGGAGAGAGAAGGAAGGAGAGGGAAAGAAGATCGAGCCCACAATCCAGGCATGTGCCCTGACCAGGGCAATCTTTGATTCACAGGATGGTGCTCAGCCAACTGAGCCACAAGGGCCGGGGCTGTACCACAGTTTCTTTAGAGATTCATCCACAGCAGGATATCTGGGTTGTTTCCAATTTGTGGCTATTATGAATAAAGCTGCTATAAACATTTGTACACAAATGTTTGTGCGCACGTAATCTTTAGTTCCCTGGGATAAACGTCAAGGAGTACAAACGCTGAATGGTATGGCAGTTGCATGCTTCATTTTTTTTAAGTAAACTGCTAAGCTGTTTGCCAGAGTGACTCTATCTAATTTTCCTTTCCCACCACCTGTGTATGAGAGATCCAGTTTCTTTGCAACCTCACTGGCATTTGATGAGTTACTATTTTTTATTATAGTCATTCAGATAGATATGAAGTGTTATCTCATTATGGGTTTAATTAGCATTTTTCTAATGGCTAATGATGTTGAGTATCTTTTTATGTGCTTATTTGCCATGTGTATATCCTCTTGTAGGAATTGCCTTTTATGTCTTTTGTCCATTGTCTAATTGATTTGTTTATAGGTTTTATTGTTGAGTTTTGAGAGGTCTATACATATTCTAAATACTAGGCCTTTGTCAGATATCTGGTTATAAATATTTTCTCCCATAAATTAGTTTGTCTTTTCATCCTTTTACCAAGGTTTTTCTCAGAGCAAAAGTTTTAAATTTTGATGAAGTCCAATTATCTTTCTATGCATTGTGTTATATTTTAGTGCATAATTGATTTTTAGTTAATTTTTGTAAAAGATGAGACACTTGGGTTGAGAGAGAGTGTGTGTGTGTGTGTGTGTGTGTGTTTTGTTTTGCCAATGCAAGTTTAATTGCTTCCATACCATTTGTTAAGAAGTTTATCTTTCCTCCATTGAATTGCTTTTGCACCTTTATCTAAAAGCAGTTGGGCCTGGTTCTGTGGATCCATTTCTAGGTTCTCTTTTCTGTCCCATCAATCTGTATTTTTACTACCCCATCAAAACTACACAGTCATGTTTACTATGGGTATATAATAAGTGTTAAAATTGGGTAAATTAATTATTATTTTTTCAAAATTGTTTACTCTAGTTCAGTTAATTTTCCCTATAAATTTTAGAATAATTTTGTCTATCTCTAGAAAAAATCCTGCAAATATTTTGATAGGAATTTAGTCAGATTTGTTCATCAATTTGGGGATAATTGGGATCTTTAGTTGAGTCTTCCAATCCATAAATGCTTTATCTCTCCATTTATTTCAGTTTTCTTTGATTTCCCAAATTACTGTTGTAGAGTTTTTACCATATAAATTCTGCACAGTTTTGTTAGATTTATACCCAAATAGGTTTTTTTTTTTAGTTACTGTAATGATGTTTTATTTTTAATTTCGTTGTTCATTGTATTTACCCACATTTTTTGCTTGTGTTCTTCTTTCCTGGTGTTCCAAGGTTCCTTCTTCTACACTTTTTTTTCCTGTTTCAAAATTTTTCTTTAGTTGTTTTTTTCAAAATAGCTCTTCTGGTGACAAATTCTTAGTTTTCCTTTATCTGAGAACATCTTGATTTCCCTTTCATCCTTAAAGTAGATTTTTTTCTGGGTATAGGATTCTGGGTTGACAATTCTTTTCTTTCAGTGCTTGAAAAATATTGTGCCCTTTCCTTTGACTTCCTTGATTTTTCTGTTAGAAATCCACTGTCATTCTGGTTGCTTTCAATATGTTGCTGTGTTTTTCATTTTTACAAGTTTAATTATGCCACCTTGCCATGGACTTTTAAAAATTTATCCTGTTTGATATTCACTTGCCTTCTAGACTCTTTAGGTTTGTGTCTCTTGTCTAATAATGGGGACTTTAAAGTCATTATTTCTGTGAGTATTTTTTCAGCACTGCTCTCTTTTTTTCTTTTCTTCTTCCAGGACTCCAATGACATGAATATTAGATCTTTTCTTATGGTGCCACAGATTCCTAAAGTTCTGTTACTTTGTTGATTTGTTTTTAATCTATTTTTTCTCTCTAATTCAGATTGTGTTTTTTTTTTCTCTTTGAGTTCATGGATTCTTCCCTCCATTCTGCTGAATAGTCCATCAATTGAGTCTTTTATTTATGTTTTTCAGCTCTGAAATTTCTTTTCTTTTTTTTTTTTTTTTACCTTTGTTTCTTTACTGGAATTTTTTCTAATTTCTTGCTTAGGCTTTCTATTTTTTTGGGCGGGAGGAGAGTACTCATAATACTCATAATGGACAATTCAAGCACTTTTTGGACAATTCAAGCACTTTTATCATGACTGTTTGGCTTTTCTGACATTGCTTCATCAAGGCAATGGGTAGGTACCACTTCCTTACTGCCAACTGGAGGTAAAACTGCAGATTTTCTACTGGCTTCCATTGATACCTGAGGAGGCCCTCCTATTATTGCTGGCTGGGGGAGATGGCTTTGTTACAACTGGGCAATGGTGAGCATCCTGACTTTCTACTAAGTTTATTCTGACACCTGCAGTGAGCAGGGGAGAGAGTTCCTCATCACTGCCAGGTGAGGGTGGGCATACAGGCTCTCCATGTGTTTTCCACTGACCCTGTGAGAGGGATCTTCATTTCTGGCCATTGGGGATGAAAATCTCAGCTCCCCACTTGACCTTTTGTAACATCACCTCAGTTAGGGTTTTGTAGCACATTATTATATAACCTTATGAAGGGGTAGGGCTAGGCTCCCTACTGAGCCACTTTTGGCATATACATGCAGGAGGCCACAGTCGCTAATGTTGTGTTTATCTGAGTGGAGTGGCTGTTGTCTGAAAGTTAGCTGTCTTTCTCTGCTATACCTTTTCTTTGCTTAAAGAGAGCAACCATTTCTTTGGGGCTTTTTTGTTTTTGTCTGAACCTGTTGGCATTTATGAGTTGCTGTTTTCTTCAGCTCCAAGTTTAGAATATATGAAGCAAACACTCCCCCCACACACACACCAAAAAACAAACAAACACACAAAATACACACACACACACACACACACACACACACACAAAACTCACTACCATGTTTTTCTCGGGTCCCTAGCTCCCTTACCAGTTTAACTTCTCTCCAACATTAAGTCTTTTTATGTTTGTCTTATATATCTTGTCTAGGATTTTTAGTTGTACTTAGTGGGAAGAATAAGTAAAAGTTTAAGTTTTTGTTTGTAAATGTAAGTCTAAAGCTACTAAGTCTTGCCATTTTCAAAAGAAGCCAGCAATACAAAATTGTGTGTGAAATTTCCATTTTTTAAAAAAGTAATTAATATTATTTATAAAGTGCTGTGTAAGACAGACAATTCATAGATTAAAATAACTGCTGGTTGAATTTGGCCCCAGGTCACTAGTTTGTGACCTCTCGTTTAAACTATTTAGGCAATGAGGGATGAAGATGTGCACACTGACAAAGAGGGGTCTTTGCCCTACCCCACATTTGTTTATTCATTAATTCATTAAACATTATTGAATGTCTACTGGTGTGAAGTACAGTGGTGAGTGAGACAGACAAGGGCTTCTCATGATGGAACTTTCACAATTATGCCCTTCTGTAATGGGCCTCATGATAGAGAAGTTTTCAGAAGCAGATACAACACTATGGGCAGCTCCATAGGTAAACCATCTTTCTGATGGGTAGTCCCAGCTGATTTCTTCCAGAATCTGAAGTCATTTTTCTTGTCTAAGAAGAATGCCTGGGGGAAGCTCCATTGGCGCTGATGATGCTAGTAGAGAGAATAGGTTCCTCCTAGCTTCATCTGAGCACCTTGTCCTGGCAGCTGGCCATTGTCTAAGATAGCAGAGATTTTCCTAAACCTCATAATAGGGGAAAGCAGGGGTAAAAATGCTGAGTCCCAGTAATGGAAGTTGAGGAAATCGGAGGGCCGACAGCTGGATGTAGGGTTTGCATGTGAGTTACCATTGCATGGACAGATCCTGGAGATGGGAGTGAAGGTCATGGGCAGCTGTCTCAGCATGGACTTGTCTGGTCAAACCAGGGGTTGGAATGGAATGGGTAACACTTGGCATTTTCAGGAGAAAAGGAGACAGGGATAGACCCAAGAAGTCACCAACACAAATTCCTTTGACTCTTTTTGGGCATCAAGTTGGGTATGAAGTGATTAGTTCTATCTCTGAAGATGCATATGGTGTCTTCACGTACCCTGGAATCCCAACCAGCATGGATACCCATAGAGGGGTGGAAATAGAGAGAGATAGCCTGAACACAAGGGCTCTGCCCTCTCCTGTATTGTACAGTATTGGTTTCTGCACACAGATTTTATGGCAAATCCAAAGTTTGAAAACCCCAGAATTGAACTTTCCGTTACACTCATGCTGGAACATTATCTGTGATCACGACTGGAGCATGACTACTTTGTTATGAAAAACTTACTTCTCTCCTTTTACTCTCAGTCAGGCCTTTTCCATCTCAAAACCTTGAAATCTTCAGAGGTCTTTGGCAATTCCACATTTTTTTATGAGTTTGGCTATAAAAGAAGTTGACATACTCAGCTAGGAACAGGATGATAAATACTAATTGAATTTTACTTTGCAGAATCCTGCAGCTGGAGATAAGGAAGCTTAGAGACATGACAAAAACAAACAAATAGCACGCAGTTTTGTTTTCCTGCACAGCAAATGCAATCCTGCCTTTCCTCCAAAGGGAGAAGGCCTCTGTCTCAGCTCACAGCTGCCAAGGTAGCTGTCCCAGCTATGAAATGACTGTTCAGTGGCATTTACAGCAAATTACAGAGAGGTGAAATAGCTTGATGGAAACAGACTGGTGTCAGGCCATCACATGTCATAAAAATAGCTTAAAACTGATGCTGCTGCCAGCCTACTGTGTGCCTGGTACTTTGCTGAGGGACTTAGCATGCCTAACTTCATTTACAGTCACTGGTACCATGGGCTTGTAAAGTTGACGCTATTTTTACTTTATAGGCAAGGAAACTCAGGCTCAGAAAGCTAAGGGACGTGTTGAGATCACACGCCAGGTAGATGTTAGAGCCAGAATTCACATAGACCACCGTCATGCATTCAGATAGTTGGTCCTCAATTGGGGGTGAGTTTGCCCCCTCAGAAAACACTCAACACTGTTTAGAGACATCGTTTTGGTTGTCTTAATAGGATGGAAGGGAACTATGGCATCGAGTGGCTATAGACCTGGGATGCTGCTAAACATCCGACCATATACATGCCAGCTCCCCACACCAAAGAATTATCTGACCCAAAGTGGCAACAGTTTTGAGACTGAGAAGCCCTGGTCTAGAAGCTAGAGGCCTCAGTTGTCGTTTCTATTCTGTACTAGCTGAGAGTGTCACCTTGGGAAAATTACTTTCTCTCTTGGAGCTCAGTTTTCACATGTGTACGCCAAGGGGCTGGAGTATTAGACTGGATTATCTCTAAGGCATTTCCACCTTTAATGCCCTGTGGGTCCTGGGAAACTTCAGAATTTCGCCTGCGGGTGTCGAAGTGGTCTCAGAAGTGCCCAGGGATTGTACTGAAGCATTCAGCAAAAGTATGGAGAGTTTTGGAGGGCATCACTAAATTGTAGAGCAAGGGCACCTGTGGGCACTTTATGCATTCTGCAATAGGGGGAATGTCTTTATATTGTATCTGTGCTATCTGGACTTAGTTGATGGTCTTACTAACTTTTGACTTCCTACCATAATGAAGTTGCTCACTCTGAGCCAGCCAACAACTGTTGTGTCTCCATGGGCTGGACCAGCTGAGTATTTCATAGTGTTTTGTTACCTTTGGGGAAGGCAGACCAGTGAACAGTGGGACTAAGGTACTTGTGTTTGTAAATGGACACACAGCCTCTGGTAATCAGAACGGCTGAACTTCATCATAGGGAGACCCCATAGCCTTACCGTGGCTTCATTCTGCTGGGTTGGCCTTGCCAACCAGGAGGTCTGAGGAAAACAATTACACAAAGGCCAAAAATAACTTCGTTGCTAACAAATCACTCTCACACACACACACACACACACACGTGCATGCGTGCACATACAACCCCCCATACACATAGATTAACCCGCACATTGTCAGCAGATTAAATCTTTCAACCATTTCATTTATGTTTGTTTCATGAGGATTTAACTTCATCTGTGTTTATTTTTTAAGGGGGCTCATTTAGTGTCACTGTTCCATATGTACAAAATAATAACCCCCACCTCAATTTTCCCCACACAACACAAATATTTCCACCCCCCGAAACCCCAAACATAAACCGGGCCTGATATTTCAGACATTTGGTGCATTGAAGATTCATTGCTAATGTTTTTGCAAAGATTTGTGGGGGAAGAGCAGGTAGGAATTTGCTTGAATTTTAGAGAGGGGGCATTTGAGAATTGGTAAATTCAATTTTCTGCTTTCTGTGAGCCATGGAATAGAACGTAGGTGTGGAATGATTCAGTTCCTTCTCTAAGGGCCTGGCAACCTCTCAATGAGGCAGCATTTAGAGCTGGGTTGGAGGTAAATGACACTGCGGTAGCCTTAGATGCTCTGAAGCTGGGCCAGAGTCCCAAGGCTGGGTGAGCTTTTTGCGGCTGAATAGACTTCTGCATCATCAGGACTGAGCAGAGCTCAGACACACAGATGGCCTCAGAGAGCACTGCCAGGCCCACCGTTCTGCCTCATAATTGTACTTGTGGGGCATTGAAAGTGGTATTTTATGCCTGGGCTGGGAGCTCTGTGTGGGCAGCAACTCTGACTTGTTCTTCTCAATATTCCCTGCATCTGGCCTTGGGAGACCCTGAGGAATGAATGAATCCATGCACAAATGAATACAGTGGCACTGTATTCCAAGGACTGCAAAATCCCTTGGCAAGGAACTCAAAACATGAGGCAGAGAAATGTGGGGGAGATACTTGCAGAGTGTGAGGGCAGAGTCAGAGCGCCTTTTCCTGGTGCGAAGGGTCAGCTTTTCATACGTCTGAAGGCCTGTATGTGTTTTCACTTGCTGCATAACAAAGCGCTACAAGTTTAATGACTTAATAGCCATTTACAGTCTCCCAGCTGATGTGAATATGAGTCAGGAGATTGGTGTGCAGAGTGGCTGGGTCCTCTGCTCATGGTCTCACCCTGGCCTGAATCCACTGTGTTGGTGGGGCTGTGTCCACATCTGGAGGCGAGATCCTCTTCCAGCTGTTGGTAGGATTTGGCTGCTTGTGGCTGTAGGACTGAAGTCCCTGCTTTCCTGCTGGCTGCAAGCCAGTTCTTAGCTCCTATAAGCTCTCATAAAGAAAATAGCATGTAGCCCTAACTGGTTTGGCTCAGTGGATAGAGCATCGGCCTGTGGACTGAAGGGTCCCAGGTTCGATTCCAGTCAAGGCATGTACCTTGGTTGCGGGCACATCCCCAGTGGAGGGTGTGCAAGAGGCAGCTCATCGATGTTTCTCTCTCATCAATGTTTCTAACTCTATCCCTCTTCCTTCCTCTCTGTGAAAAATCAATAAAATATATTTTCTTAAAAAGGAAATAGCATGTAGTACGTGCTGGTCACTTCACATAGATGATTTTTCATTTGGCCCTCTAAACAGAGGTCAGCAAACTTTTTCTTAAAGCATCCCATAGTGAATATTTTATGCTTTGTAGGTTAAGAGGGAACCACAAGGCTATTAGCAGGTACTTAATATAACCATTTAAAATGTCACCATTCACAGACTTTGCAGAAATCAGTCTGCAGGCTGTGAAAAAAAGCTGGCTGAATTCAGCCCATTGGTAGCGGTTTCCGGCCTTCCTGCTGGAACAAGCCCATTCCTTGAAGTTAATACTACTCCCACCTTAAAGATGAAGATATGAGGCCCAGGGCCTTTAGGTTATTTGCTTCTAATAACCTGGAATAACCTTGGGTGACCCTCAGCGCCAAGTGGGTCTGATGCTAATTGCCAGGTCTGATTCCTCAAGGCCTGACCAGAATGGACACCTGCTCATCTCCCACCGAGGTGCTAATCCCTCCCCCTCTCTCAAGTCCCCACAAGGGCGACAGGGCCAGCAGGTGGAAAAACACAGTCTATCACACGCAAGTTGTGTGGCCGCAGGCAGTCTGCAGCCTCAGTTTCCTCATCCCTGACGTTGTGGAGCATTACCTCAGACTTGTTCTGGCGCCTTGGCCCCTGGCCATGGGGAAGGTGGTGATGAGAACACTTCTGGGGAGGAAATGAGAGAAAGGCTTTGGGGATGTCCAGGCTCACCCTGTCAGAGTGACCCTTTTAGCTAATCATCCATCCCCATGCCTGAACATCAGAATCACCTAGGTAGCTGTCTACATAACACACATGTGGGCTTCATCCCCAGAATTCAATTCAGTAAGTCTGGAGTAGACCTGGGAATCAGAATGTTTTTGAGATTTTTCTAGGCAATTCTGATGCAGAGCCAGATTTGGAAACCACTCAGTACATCAGTGTTTCCAGTTTGCTGGACTGCTTTTCTAATTTGGAGCCACCCGGGCCACTGCCCAGGCAGTTCTTGTCCCCAGATGTGGTTGGGACACACTGGATATCTTTTCTCTCAGTCTTCTTCCACCTCAGAGTCCACATGCTTGCATGCAGCTGACCTCAGAGATTGGGTCGGTGGCCCTAGAGTGAGCCCTCGATAGTTAGGCGAGGAAGAAGCACCACAGACAGCTCCGATGCCTTCTAAAGCCCGGGCCCGCTTGGATGAACAAGCTAAATGGGTGCACCTGGCCATCATCTGGACTCAGTAGAGCTCACCTTTAGCAACCACTTCGTTAGACTTTAATGACATTTAATCCAAGTCAGACAGTGGGTGTTAGAAACTGCAAAGGTCTTTTAGATCTAATGGCACTGAACCCAAACACTTTGCACAAATAGAGTTCAGATTCCTGCTGGAGCGCATTGCTTATGTTAGGATTGGAGCAGCTGGTGGCTGGTTCCTGGTGTTTCCTAGGAGACCTTTGGTGCAGGCACAAAGGCAGGTCATCCCAGAGGAGTCTGTATTCTGCATGTAGCTTCATGTTTCTTCCCCTGTGAGCTTCATTCTAAGAAGAAGCTGTATCAATCAGTCTCAACTTTGTCTTGGTCAAGGTCATCATAAAAGCCAAGATTTATTTGCTCCTTCAAAAGGACTTGGTTGTTGTGTGGTGCAGTGGTTTGTACACATTTTAAAAATCACAGTCCCTGTGATAGCTAATGAAAGATACAGAACTTAGTGCCCTGACAAGGGCTTGGAGAATTTCATGGAAGTTTTAAGGAATTCACAAACCCCTAAACTACTCCATCCTGAATGGTAATGACCTCCAAACATAGCAGAAAGTCTTAGCAGGGGAAAGAGAGAGGGCTAGTGTTTAAAATAGAGTTAGCTTAAAAAACACACACACAAATAAAATAGACTTAGCTTACCTAGCTTGTGTTGCTCAGTGATTGAGCATTGACCTATGAACCAGGAGGTCACGGTTCAATTCCCAGTAAGGGCCCATGCCCTGGTAGTGGGCTTGATCCCTAGTAGGGGGCATGTAGAAGGCAGATGATCAATGATTCTCTCTCATCAGTGATGTTTCTATCTCTCTCTCCCTCCCTTCCTCTCTGAAACCAATAAAAAATATATTTAAAAAATAAAATAAAGTTAGCTTGCTTGTCAGTGGTCAACAAATCATACAAAATTTTTAATTTATGTTTAAATCTGTGAATGAGAGTGCTAAAACCATGTTCTTTATATCTAAAGTTGTGAAAGTAACAAAATATATCATGGATGTGAAAGTATCTGGAAGCATTGGAAAGGTTATTCTGACATGCACAATCCTGCTATTAGGTTTTTTTTAAAAAGCATTTCTTGTTCTAAGGTGTAGAATTCTTGCTCAATGTCATTAAGGTATTATCTACTCTAATAAAAGAGTAATATGCAAATTAACATCACTCCAAGACACGTAAGTGATGCCCACCAGCCAAGCCACGCCTCCAGCCAATCAGCGGCTGTATGCAAATTAATGCGGCCAAGATGGAGGCCGGCAGCCATGGAGCTAGAGCAAACAGGAGGCTTCTGTTGCAACTGCCTGCCTAGGCTGGCTGGGCCTCTGCTCACGACGACGTTTCAATTATAGAAGCCATGGAGCTGAAGCAAACAGGAGGCTTCGTTACCTGCCT
>PVJC01036091.1:0-17900 GCA_004026665.1 Murina feae | reverse complement strand
GTGGGAGAACTTCTGTGCTGGAGACACCCTTATGGGGCAAGAGTTGTTTCAGTGGGGCTTTTGTGCTCACTGCATCTGCCCTGAGTGTGTTCCTTGTGGATCTGAGTTTTGTTTAGTATGGTCCCTCTCTGGCCACTGGGTGAGGCTGGCTCTTGTATCTTTAAGGAGGTGTTGATTTAGCCTTTGCCTTAGGCTACTCAGTCTTTTATCTGCAAAAGCCTCTGATGCAGCTTGGGAGGGGCGGGGCCTCGGGGAGTTTGCAGGGCAGGGCAGAGCAAATAGCTATGGCACTTCTCAGCCCTGTGCTGAGAGACACCGGGTCTCTGTGTCCCACGGTGATTGCTGCAAGCAACGCTGAGAGAAACCTGCTTTGGATTTCCTCCCGGTGCCAGTCAGTCCCCCTTCTCCGGGTGTCTGGGTCCTCAGAAACTCGCTTAGAACTGGAGTTCAGAGCCACTGGAAACTTGTGGCTCTCTTCGTTTTGGAAAAGAACCAAGTCCTCCGGCGCCAACCCTCTCCCCGAGCCCTGTGCGCGCACCTCTGTACCTCTGTACTTTGCTTCCGCCGCTCCTCCGAGTCTCAGATTCTTTCTAGTTGTAGGATTTTTCACTCAGCCAGCCTTCCTGTGGTTGTGAGTGGTATCCTTGTTTTCTTTTCGTGGATATTCTGAAACAGTTGTTCATGGCTGCATTTACGGTGTTTACTTTATGCCGCCATCTTGCTGTCCCTAGAGCTGATTGTTGACCCTTCTCTTAATGAGAAAATCTTAGACACCCAATTTCCATCATAATGTAATTTGCATACATTTGTTACAACCACCTATTACTTCTTTAATGTCTTTGCCACCCATAAGCAAATAACTCAGATAGGAAATTCTCAGTGCACTGTTCTGGAAAACCCTAAACCGAGAGAGAGAACGAGAGAGACAGAGAGAGAGAGAGAGAGAGAGAGAGAGAGAGAGAGAGAGATTGAGATTGTATGTAATCTAGCAAAAATAAATTAAAATACTTGATTCTATCTGTATCTAGAAAGTGTCCAATTTCCAGTAACAGTGAACAAACATATTATTACCTCTGCAAATAAATGTTCTTTCTAGTTTCCAAATGCCATTTGTTTTAATCTCCTGCTACACTTACAGCTACATTCTCCAAAATTATTGCCCCCTCCACCGTCACTTCTACTTTGGCACTCCAGTAAGGACTAGAGAATAGCATGGGCTATTACCCCGCTTCTCAAAATGTTGCCCTTTTCTGCTCTCCAGATAGGTAATAGGGTTTTCTCTGAGCCATTGCCTTCAAAGTTATACTTCCAAATGTGCCTCTTCCCATCAGACTTACAGACTTCTCCCTATGACCTCCATTTCCAAAATGATTCCTGATAACTAAAAGGTCTTCAAAATAGAACAAAGAGCCAAAACACACAGATTAATGTCAATTCACACAAATCACAATGTTATACGGCTGACTTGAAGTCTCTAAAAATATTTGCCTATGTTTTACTTTCATGTCAGTAGGTAACTTTGGTTTTTCTCACTGATAACAAACTTTCCCTAGAATCTCCTGTGCCAAGGGCTAGATCTCTAAATATGGATTTGCTCTGACTGTGAGCAGCCTCCCCAGCAAACACTCCATTTCTCTGGTTAGACCACCCTAATGTTCACAGGTTGCGTATTTGACATACACCATCTTATTCCTCCTTTTTTTGGCTGAATTTCCTTTAACACTCAGTGACTCATTAGAGATTTCTAATTAGAAGGTTCCTCTATCTACACCCCTTCCAAGGATCTTAAAGTTTGAATCCTAATACTGCCTTAACATAACCATAATAAAAGAAATTCATAGAGAAACAGGGAACATTCTAATTTAAGTGAACTTCCTAGCCATGAGTTAATTACAGATTAACTTGAAGCTGTCCAGCATGATTTTTGGAGGTTCTATATGATTCAAAGCAGTTTTATGAGATTTTAAGGCTGAATTCTAGATGGTTTATATCCAAAGGAATTTGCCTTGAAGTATTATTTGTCATAAAATTTCAAAACAATAAATAGTATTAGCCAAATGGAAAACAGTTATGTAATTTTTATAAGCATACATATTAAATCAAGAATAAGTAGATAGGGGTGTTATGCACTTCAGATTATACATACTTGTAATTTTTGAAGGAGACAGATTAAATTTAAGTATAACCATTTCAATCACTAGGCATACTTTACTTAAGTCTTTGCTTAAGTAAAGACATTTAATAAGAAGACATTTTAAAAGTTTATGTATAATAAAAAATATTATTCTATTGATTGCTGAATATATACATGAACTGTATGTTCATCACAAAGTTGGAGGTTTTCAGTTTAAAATATTTAATCCATTATTTAAAATAGAGGGTCAGTTTCTCAATTACAATAGCAAGTTGAACAATTCCATACTTATCTCCTTTCCTAAAATGATTTAAATAGGAATTTCTGAAATCAGCACCAACTAAACCTTCTCTAGTTCACAAAAACTCAGACCAGTTGCCTCAGAGTTTCCAAGGCTGAACTTTAAGAAGCAGGGCCAGAGATGAGTAAGCTTCAGTTTCCTGAGCTGAAAGGTCCTTGTGCTTGCACCGTTGTGCTCTTCAATGCTGCTGACACTGAATCCAGAACAACTTGGATTGTCTTCAAAGAGCAGACAACAGCTTACATAGTGAAAATCCCTCTGCAGTGAAGCAAACAGTCCTAAACTCCATCCAAGTGGAGCAACAGATAAGATATGTTCTGGATATTTTTAAATATAAAAAAGAGGTGCATATGTATGTGTGTATATGTTTGTACTTTTTAACTCATTCTTAATCCCCCAATTCTGGGACCTTTGCCTTGGTTAACTGATACCTGCAGTTATGTAGTGGATCAATACATACGTTTCTGAAAATTGCACATTTCTTAAGGAAAGCACAGAGTAAAAGTCTGCTCTGCTACAAAAGCAAAAATATTTGTTTATATTATGCCTCACATTTTTTTCTATATTTTATTTATGAGCTATCATTGACCAAAATGTTGTGTTTCATGTTTTAGAGCAAGTATGTCAAATATATTTACAATGATTCCTAAGTTATTTTTGTGAAGATATTTCTTTAATGGAGTTACAATCATTCATTAAAGGAGGTAGGTAGCTATAATAAAGATGAAGAAAATGTGGCATAAATGAATTGTCCATTAAATTTGTTGTCTATTAAATTTGAACCATGTAAGTAAAGAGAATCTATAATAATAAAAGCATAATATGCTAATTAGACAGGATGATCTTCAGGACGAAGCTGGAGCTGCCAGGGAAGTCTGGGTCACAGGTGCCTGCTGGTGGCTGGAGGGAAGCCTGGGCTCCGGGTGCTAGAGAGAAGCTGGTGCAGGCAATGGGGGGGAGGGGGAGGGAGAGGAAGGCCTACTCTTGCATGAATTTCATGCATCAGGCCTCTAGTTATACAGTAACTCTAAGTAGCAAGTCTATTATAATTTTCAATTCCATTCGACAAATATTTATTGAGTGCCCAATATGGACATTCACTAGCATAGTTAATGATCTATCTGAACAATTTGCTGACTCTAGAAAAAACACCAAAAACGAACAATATTCTTTTTAAATGATTCTCCTCTAAACTTTTTATCTAAAGCTTAATGACTTAAACGTCTGAAATAGAACCTGACTACCTCAATACTGAGTTAACGTCAGTCTCAAGATTATTTTGCATATATTTCTAATAATATAAATCTCAGCTATTTCCCAGAAAAAAAAGGAACTAAATCATTAAAGGAGAAATTTCTGGGGAAGGGAGGGGCAGGGCAGTTCTACTGTGTAACTATGTCTAATCCAAATCCCTGAAGACATTGCCATGGATTTAGGCAACCTGTTCTGTTGCTTTCCTTCTGAGCATCTTCTGATGCCAACTGTGAAGTATATGAAGGCTAAAATGATTACCAGACGCTTAGGATAATCCTTTAAGTAGGAAGGTTGCCATTTACCAATGTCTCCTACTCAATCTGTTCTCTAGAAGAGCAACCTGATAATAACATGGCTAAATGTATTCCTTATGTATTCTAGTCATATAGGCAGCTTAACTAGTTACCATCAAAAAATTCTGTTATTACATATTCCAACATGCATGGGAAGTTAAAAATGTTTTCCTTACTTTCCCCTGTTCACATACGTAGCTTAATAATTCGGACTAACTCCATTTCTTTCAGACTGGAAAAAGAAACTAATATTAAGATGCTAAATCACTATAGTATTCTATGGGAAGTTTAAAATTTAGCCAGTGGCCCTAATCGGTTTGGCTCAGTGGGATAGAGCCTCGGCCTGCAGACTGTAGGGTCCCAGGTTTGATTTCCATCAAGGGCATGTGCCTGGGTTGTAGGCTCAATCCCCAGTAGGGAGTCTGCAGGAGGCAGCTGATCAATGATTCTCTCTCATCATTGATGTTTCTATCTCTCTTTCCCTCTCCCTTCCTCTCTGAAATCAATAAAAATCTATTTAAAAAAAAAAACAAAATATAATAAAGTTTAGCCAATGGCTCCGGGAAGCAATATCACTATGTTTTACCTCTGAAACACTGGAATTATGGATTGTTTATTTGGTACCAAAGTGCAAATGGATGAGTTGTTATGACTTTGTTCTATTTTGCACAGAAGGAATTTCTCGTGACCATTGGCTTTTACTCATCTCTTGCCATCAACCTGTACTCATAGAGATCTGAGCATCCCCCCTGGGCAACTGCGGAGAGAAATGGGGCAGATGGAGAATCTGAGGAGTCCAGGCTCATTAAGATTTACACTGAGAGCTAGAATATTGCTCATGTTGGAGAAGGAAAAAGAGACTAGAATGGAGATGAGGGGACCTAGAAGAAAGACTAGAAAGCTTGTTATGTATCTGGCTAGAGTCCAAAGAATATGTTCCTTCTTTTACTAGCAAGGTAGCATGTTTACGTCTGTTTGTAACTCAGGTATGCCCAAAATTTTGAGTTTGAATTGATGACTCTAGTTCCTGTCTTAGGCAAGAAAACTAGTATTTGACAAAGACTATTTAAGGAATGCACTAGTTCTTGTCCTTTAGAGATCAGGTATCTAAAGACTGAGTTTGAAATCAAGTAGAACACACACACATACACACACACACACACACACTAAATCACCAACAACTATCATTCAGTATAATTTAATCATTAGCTTTTTACTTTCATTGAAAATCAATAGACAAATATTTTTATAAAGAATATTTTTATATCTTTTGCAGATTCATTGTTAAGATATTATAATGTATTATCCTTAATTCTTGTTAGATACATGTAATAAATTTCTTTATAGTTTTAATGCCACAACCATTGACATTCTTTCAATAACATGTATTTTCTTTCAATAACTTATGTATTTTATGTTGTTGGATAATAAAAATCACACTTTTAGACTCTCAGAGCTAAATGTTATGCTAAATCATATAAACTAAATTCTCTTACATATTTGTTTCCTATTTTACATGATTTTTAATTATATATTTCTACTGTAAATTCTTTGTTTTATACATTTCTTAAGAAAACAAACTGTAAATGAATGGAATGTACATTTTTATTTTATTCGTACCCGAGGAGATTTTTTCCATTGATCTCTACTGAAAGAATGGGAGGGGGAGAGAGAGAGAAACGTCAATGTGAGAGAGACACAGGGACTGGTTGCCTCTTGCATGCACCCTTACTGGGCCAGGGATCGAACCCACAACCAAGGTACAAACCTGCAACCTTAGGTGCATGGGCTGACGTTCTAACCACTGAGATAAACTAGCCAGGTCTGGAATGTACTTTTTTTATGTTAGTAAAAGCTTGTTGGGTTTGTGTGTGTGTGTGTGTTTGTGTTATTTTGTTTAGTTTTGTTTTAAGAAAAAGAATGAAGTATACAAGTGACAAGTGAGTTGTGAGAGTACTAATAGGTTGCAATATAAAGCTCAGTAATGCTTTGAAAAAAAATAGGTTACAAGATGTTGCCTACCTCATTTATCATTGTTCCCATTTAAAAAAGTACCCAGATCATAACAGAGTAAAAAGAATAATTCTAAATATTTGTACATATTTTTACATAGTTACATATTTGTACAGAGTTTTGAGAGCAAAACATTCTGCAATAACCTTAACTTTTAGATTGTATTTTCAATCAAATCAGATAATAATGTATGAGCAGGGGAAAGTTTAGATTAGTTGACAGGCTGGAATTCATTGCAACTATAATTTCTTACTTGATGTTGTCAGTCTGCCCTGTCCATTTTGATTCATTTCTCCTGTTTAGACACTAAATCAAACTAAACTATGCCAGTGACTATGAAAGTATGACTCCTATGTAATTTCACCAGGGCTTATTAATTCATGGCTACATCTGGAAGCTCATGCAAGAGTTCCAGGCACCTGGCTCACCCATTATATTCCAACACCAATAGAAGTGACGTGTCTCAAGAATAAAACAAGGAACCTGGAGATTGGTGTCAAAATATATTTGTTGCATCCATTTAAAAATCATAATTCAATTAGCTACCCATAACACATTTCATTCTCAAGACACTTATCTATATCCTACTATAAACTGATGCCTGCACAGGGCATGCATATGAGAACACAAGCAGTCTTAATGGTACATCTTACAGGATTAATTCAGCAATAAAGCTTGGTAATCAAGATGAAGACTAAAACTCAGCCTATGTCATGCCCAGAAAATTTTTTAATCAGCAGCTAATATGAAAATTTTCAACCATCTTGGGCATCTAGCAAAATGAAGATTCACCTACCCACAGATAGAATATTTCAGTGAACAATATTAACCATGTACTTATGACATTAAAAATGTTTGTTGCATGCATTACTTAAAGATACTCTATTGACACTATCAGAGAGAGAGAGAATCTAATCTAATAAAAGAGTAATATGCAAATTAACCACCACTCCAAGATACCTAAGCCATGCCCACCAGCCAAGCCATGCCTACCAGCCGATCAGAGTGGCTGTATGCAAATTAACCCAGCCAGGATGGCGACTGGCAGCCACAGAGCTAGAGCAAACAGGAGGTTTCCATTGCACCAGCGATGGAGTTGAAACTGCCTGCCTGGGCCGGCTGGGCCTCTGCTCAAGGTAACAATGTTTCAATTATAGAAGCCATGGGGCTGAAGCAAACAGGAGGCTTTTTTGCCTGACTAGGCCTCCACTCAAGGCAACAAAGTTTCAATTATAGAAGATAAATAAACCCCAGAAAGCTTATTTCAACCAGCCTCGCTGGGACGTTGGGTCAATGGGAGTTGTCGGCAGCCTGAAAATGGCCCTCAGCCCCTCACCCAGGCTTGCCATGCACCCCAGTGTGAACCTGAACCCTGAAGTGACTGTGGGCAGCCTTAAAACAGACCTCAGCCTCTCACCCAGGCTGGCCACACCTCCATGGGGTGAGGGTTCCCAATGGGGGGATTGGCCAGCCTGCAAACAGCCATCAGCCCCCCACCCATGCTGGCCAGGCATGCCAGCAGGTGGACATCCCCTGGGGGGTCCCAAACTGCGAGAGGGCACAGTCCGGGCTGAGGGACCCACCTGAGTGTACAAATTTTTGTGCACCAGGCCCCTAGTATATTATGCTTAGCATACTTCAGAACTATAAATGTATAAGAACTTAAAAGCTAAGAGTGATGTCATCAAAATGGCCATATAAATCATTTCATATAAGTTTTCCTTGACTTTGGTTGTCATCTTACAAGGAGATCAATTAGTTCACAAGAAGACCAACTAACAACTATCAAAAGACACCATTGTGAAAATCCCAAGACTGGAGGCTGAAGCATGCCCCTGGTCACAAAAACTGAGAGAACTTAATAAAAGGGTGACAAAGCTGACCATAATGCCCCTTCCCCAGGCCAGCACAGTGCCTCACCAAGAGGAATAACCTGGGCCTATGCCTTCTCCAATGAGGGAAAAACAGCCTAAGGTGAACATCAGCTTTCTCAGCACTGTGGGTGCTTCTAGAAGGCCTACTTGAGTCCCACCTCATAGGGATCTAAGAAGGTGGGGAAGGACATTCAGCCATGAGTACTCAGATGCCTGCAGACTTTACTTCTCTTCAAAGCTTCTCCTGAGGGGATATCAAACCACCAGTTCCATCTACTGAGCAGAGCAGATAGCTTTGTCTGGCCAGGGAGTTCAGTGGGCTGTTCTGCCTGGTTAAGGTCCCCAGTCAACTGAGCTGTACTGGTCATGGAGACTGCTCTACTGACCCACCTGGGCAAGGAAGCAAATTCAAACCTCCACCCACTATTGAGTATGGCATCTAATCCTCCCAGACCAAGGAGCCTAGCCCGAGAACCTGGGCAGCCACATAGACCATTGTACAACGAGGCTTGCAGCAGTGCCTAAGAAGAGATTCCAGCCAGCAGCTCTGCAGATCTACAGAGCCAACCCAGTGCTTTTGACTGGAGCTCTTGGGGTAGGTGGTTATTTTGCCTAAATCAGGTCCCCAGCCAAAGAACCATACTGTCCTCTGAGCCTACTCTGGGCATGGGAGCAATTCCATAATCTTGTCCAAATGCTGAGTACAGCTTCTAGACCCTTGCAATCAGGAAGACTGACCAGATAATCTGGTCAGCCACAGAGCCCGTCCTACTGCTGTGCTTAGGCAGGGAATGAAGCCAGCAGCTCTGCCCAGCTGTTAAGAACAGCCTCTGGTCCTGAATGCCATATTATACAGGAATAGAAAAAAGCAATCCTAAAATTCATATGAAACCACAAAAGGTCCCAAATAGTCAAAGCAGTCCTGAGAGAGAACAAAGCTGGAGGCATCACACTTCCTAATTTCAAACTATTAAAAAGCAAGTGTAATTTTAAAAGTATGGTACTGACATAAAAACAGGCACATAGGCCAATTAACAGAGCAAAGACCCAGAAATAAACCCTTACATATATGGTCAACTAATATTTGACAAGGAAGCCAAGAATACTCAATGGAAAACAGACAGTCTTCAATAAATGTTGCTGGGAAAATTGAATATTCACATAAAAAAGAATGAAACTGGACACTTATTTTACACACTCACCAAAAGTAACCCAAAATGGATAAAAGGCTTAAATACAAGATGTGCCTCCAAAAATCTCCTAGAAGAAAACAAGATTCATGAAGTATTGGCAATGATTTTATGAATATGATACCCAAAGCATAAGCAACAAACTAAAAAGTAGAGAAATAGGACTTCATCAAATTAAAAAGCTTTTGCATCGTTAAAGAAACCAACAACAAAATGAAAAGACAACTTACAAAATGGGAGAATAAATTTGCAAACCACATATCTGATAAGAGGTTAATATCCAAACTATATAAGGAATTCATAGTATTCAATATAAAAAAATAATGGGCAAAAGACTTGAATTGACGTTTTTCCCAAAGAAGACATACAAATGGTCAACAGGTACATGAAAAAGCGTTCACTAACACAGATCATCAGGGAATGCAAATTAAAACCACACCTGGTAGAATGGCTATTATAAAAAAGACAATAGGTCACAAGTGTTGGCAAGATTGTGGAGAAAAGGAAGCCCTAATGCACTGTGATGGAAATGTAAATTGGTATAATTATATAAAATATAGAAGTGCCTGAAAACATTGAAAATGTTTAAGTATCATAAATAATATATGTTAGGCATCATTCCATAATTCCCACATGGGGATTAATGGATTTAAAGGTTATATATTTATTTCTTAAATAGATGTATTAACACAGTCTAAGTAAAAATATAATAGCCTAAAGGAAAAATCCTATCTAATAAAAGAATAATATACAAATTAACCATTACTATCACAAAGATGGTGGCACCAATAGCCACAATATGGCAGTGCCCAGTCCCCTCAGCCCTGCCGCTAGGGTGTTTGGGCCTATTGACCCAGCCAAGGGTCTCGGAGACCAAGCAGAGGCGCAGGATCTGTCCACTCCAGTAGTGGATCAAGACTCACTGCTCTGCTGCCTCTGGAGCATCTGGGGTTGGGCGGCAAGCTGGAATGTTTGGGCCTGTTGGTCCGGCCAGGGTCAAGGGACCAAGCGGAGAGGTGGGATCTACCCACTCTGGTAGTGGATCAAGCCTTGCTGCTCTGCCATCTCTGGAGTGTCTGCAGCCAGCAAGGCCAGCTTGGCCATTGCTGCAGTGACCCAGGAGCAGCCAAATGTGGCCCACAGGCAGCACCCAGCAGGGCCTGCTTGTCCATTGCCGTGGTGTGGAGCAGGCAGGCCCCGCAGAGAGCAGAGAACCACGGGGAGTGGGCCCAACCTGTCAGTAGGACATTCCCTGAGGGCTCCTGGATTGGAGAGGGTGCAGGTCGGGCTGAGGGACTCCCCCATCCCTGAAAGAATTTCATGCACTGGGTCTCTAGTAGATAATATAAAACTAGTTGATTAATGAAATTTATCTTATTCTGCCAAAATATAACATTAAGAAAAGAAAATCAATAACATACTGCAAATCCTTTTTTAAATTATAATTTTTCCAGTAATATAGTTTCTTATGGTACTTCTAGACTTAAAAATTACTTTTAATAATAAGTGTTAATTGATATATTGTAGTATAAAATTATTCTATAAACAGCCCATTCTAGAATAATTTAATTTAATATATATTGCTGAATAATGTAATTAGATTGTGTTCAGGTAGTGGTTATTATGGAAAAAATCCAGCAATAATAGAAACAGTAAGTGTATGAGATGATAATAAACTCTTACAGCTCTCCAGGATCCCAATTTCAGAGGCTTAACAGTATCTTTCATCTGCATAAACATAAGTATTTCTGTCATTGCAAGCCCATAAGTTGTGTCCTACTGCTGTAAATGTAAATGAGACTTATAATCATATTTAATCCATACTCATACTATAATTACCATGAAACACATTACAAACTATTTTCAGGGAGAGGGAAAAAGTTCCATGTCTGTAATTGAAAATGTTCGCCCTCTGTAAGGAGTGAGTTCAGCACTCCAGTGGGAGGGTCATGCTTTACAGCATAACAATAAATCCCATTTTTCTTGTACCAAGTACCAATTGAAAGAAGTTTTATTCTGATGTAATATATGACTGATTTAAACTCTGAATAGATTTTAAAGAATTAAAAACTTTAATTTCATAGGAAAAAAAATTAGGTAACCCAGATTAAGTTATTATGGAAATTTATTTTTATTATTGTGTACTGGGAAACAATCAGGTTACTTGTATATGGATATTTAATAGATAGTTATTTGAGAATTAACTTGTACCTGACATTAATTAAACTAGTTTATATATATATATATATAAACTAGTGCCCCAGGGCACAGATTCTTGCACACTGAAAGGAAATTAATTAGAAAGTGGCCAGTGGGGTGGGACTGGGTGAGACAGGCTGGACTCGCCCTGGAGCCAATCTCCTGTGGTCCCTCCCCAGCCGGCCGCACTTAGGGCAGCACCGAGGTTCAAAGGATGTCTGCAGAGTGAGTGGGGTCCCTCTGGCAGGTGGAGTCCCTCAGCCTGGCCTGCAGAAATAGGGCCTAAATCAGCTTTCCAACATCCCACAAAGGGTCCCAAATTGTGAGAGGGTGGTTCTTGGGTGGTGCACCCCAGAATTGGGCTCCCTCCTCTCTGGTTCTGGGTGTATCACCTGAGAACTGCTACTGACAAGTCACCACAGCTTGGCAGCTTCTGCTTTGAGCATCTGCCCCCTAGTGGTCAGTGCATATTATACCTATTACCAAGACAGTTGGTGGGCATCTGACCATCTGACTGGTAGCTATGGTGTGCAATAACCACCAGGGGCAGACGCTCCAATAGGTAGCTATAATGCCAGCCACCTTCCAATTAATTTGCTTTCAGTGTGCATGAATCTGTGCACTAGGGCAGTAGTTATTGAATAAGCATCATAACCCATTAATACACTGAGAAAAAAATTCACTAGCTATCCTGTTAAATCTGTTCATAAAATTATCAAACTATTTTTTTTCTCATTAGGATGCACTAGAAATAAAATGATCTAATTGTATCCTAACTAGAACATTGGTTCTTAGTCTAGATGAAGATATGTCTCATAATTTTTAAGCATAGCAAAACATTTTACATATAAGGACCAAATTCTCAGTTTGTGAATAAATGTACACTTAATTCATTTATATTTTAATCCACTAAAATTTTCTATGAATAACTATATTACATATAACCAAATAAAAATGATAATTTAACACTTAACAGAAGCAAACTAATGGATAAATGTAAAGTATTTCCTTTGACTTTTTCTATGCCCAGGTCAGCAAATATTTTTGGGAAGGACCATATAGTAAATATGTAAGGCTTTGCAGATAACACAATCTCTTTCATAATGACTCAACTTTGTTGTTTCAGCACCAAGCAACCACAGACATTATATAAACAATGTGTTCTTATAAAACTATTTGCAAAAACAGGCAGAGGGCTGAATCTGGCACAACATTTTCTCAGTGGTATGTTTTCTTCCCTTTAATTATAGGACTTCCTCCTATAATATACCATCTCGGATGTTCTAAATTTTACTAAGTTTCCCAAATAGTAATCTTCAAAATGCTCGGGGGGGGGGGGGGGGAGAGGAGAGGGCTATCAAAATAGACAGTTTGAATAATTAATAATAATTTTGATAAATGTATATGTCACATGCTTAAGATTTCTGGCTTGCAATAAGTTTTCAGCCTTTAATAAAAAAAATTAAATTCAAAATAACATGAAAAAAATATCAGTAATAGCAGGTGCATGCAAAGTAGTTTACTCAGCATTACTACAGGGAGAGTCATTTCCCCTTGCTTCCTGGTTCCATGTGGAGAATTCTTAATTAGAGGTCTCTGGTTTGTGCCTTCCTTCTCTCATCATTTATCTTCAGGGGATCAGAGCAATTAGTGAGCGTGAGACAAGAAACTATACCTATATGCTGTAGTACCTTCTGGTTCTGATCTCCTCTTGGAACACAGGAAGCGCACTTCCTGTTCTCTCTGTGCCCTGCAGTAGGTTTGGTAGGAAAGGTTTGCCCTGTCAGGGGGAGCTATGCACCTGAGACTGGGTGAGAAGTCGGTGCTCCTGAGGAGAAACGTCCTGGGAAGGCTACCAGGGCCACACCTCTAAGCGAGGCCCCCTAATGATCCAGCCTGCATCAGCAGTTACAACATTCGAATGTCCCTTATGGTGTATCAAATAGAAGTCCACTTGGCTTCACGTAAGAAAAAG
This sequence comes from Murina feae, assembly GCA_004026665.1. Classification (NCBI taxonomy): domain Eukaryota; kingdom Metazoa; phylum Chordata; class Mammalia; order Chiroptera; family Vespertilionidae; genus Murina; species Murina feae. Next base: position 4,667 of record PVJC01036091.1, on the reverse strand, counting down.
AGGAAAGAAAGAATGTGTTACGGGCTGAAGTGTGTCCTGCCGAGAGTCACATGTTGAAGTGCTAAGCCCTGGGACTCAAAATGTGACTGTATGTGGAGGCCGGGCCTTAAAAATGATGATTAAAGTAAAGTTAGGTCAGTCCAATAGGACTGGTGTCCTTATAAAAGGAACTGGCATGCACAGTGGAAAAATAATGTGAAAATACAGAGAGAAGGTTGCTATCTACAAAGCAGAGAGAGAGGCCTTAGAAGAACTCAACCCTGCCAACACTTAGACATCAAACCTCCAGCCTCCAGAGCTGCGAGAAAATACACTTCCGTTGTTTAAGCCACTGTCTGCGGTATTTTGTGGCGCTGCTCTAGCAAACTAATACAGAGTGGCTTAAGCAAGACAGATGTTTCTTCACTCAGGAAAGACAAACAAACAAACAACAACAACAATCAACCTTAGTCTAAACTGGCCGCCAGTGTTGTGAAGTCCTCAGGAATAAAGAATCTTTCCATGTTTCAGACACCGCCATTACATCTCCATTCCAGCCAGGAGGAAGGAAATATGGGAAGGAAACCTGGGCTTCCTTTTCATAAAAACATGTCTGCTCACAAGCCATTGGCAGAACTGAAATACACTGCCACACTTCATTGCCCAGAGGCAGACTGGACAATGCAGTCAGTATTTTAGGAAGTCATGTGCCCACCTAAAAACTTGGGGTTCTCTTACTTAAGAAGAGGAGGGGAATTATTAACAAAAAAACTGTCTCTCATTTGGATCCAAACCAACAAAAGAAGAAAGACATGTTATATTATTATTCTCTAAAGAGCCAGCAACTTTTTAAAATATATTTGTATTGATTTCAGGAGAAATAGAGAGAGAAAAACATCAGTGATGAGAGAGAATCATTGATTGGCTGTCTCCTGCACACCCCCTACAAGAGATGGAGCCCACAGCCCAGGCACGTGCTCTGAAAGGGAATCAAACTGTCACCTCCTGGTTCATGGGTCAATGCTCAACCACTGAGCCACACTGGCTGGGCAGCACCTTTTAAATGCAGGTTTATCCAGAGGACTATAGGTATCGCTAGAGAATGGGGCAGGAACTGACATGTGGGATCGCCTTCACAGACAGATATGAGTGGAAAAAGACATTTGCAGGCAAAAATAATCCTGAAATTCCATAAGATCTGGCTTTTGAATTGAATTTTGAAATAGCTAATTTGATTGTTTTGACCATTTTCCTGGTTATTGCTATCTGTGAGCTACAACTCAATTATGTGGTGATACATACTGGCCATTAAGATAGATAACATTCATTCTTTTTGTCTGCCCTAGTGACAAGCAAAGGAAAAGCAAAACATAACAAAACAAAGCAATCCTATGGCCTGTCATTGAAAGAGTGGCATTTTCAAAGTTGTGTAGTGGCCCTAACTGTAGTTTAAAATCCATGAAAACCAAAATGTAATGGTGCAGGAATATGAGATAATTATTTAGGAAGTTACCAAGGATAACGAAATAAAACATGTAAAACCACTTTTACAAATATGAAGAACGATGCAAATTAAAAGATACATCATTTAATCCAAGTCATTTTTTAATTTAAAACAAGTCACAGAAAGGCCTTTTCTGTATATATGATCAATTATGAAAGTTAAAAGGTTCTATTATGATTTGCAATCAAATGCAAGATTTCTTTATTGGACATTCTGTTGATAAATAGCATGTGAAAAGATTTTTAAAACATTTAAAGATTAAAAGGCTTTGGGTATTTGTAATTACAAAATTATAAAAATGGAAGATCTTATTACTCCTTAACTAGACAAAGTAGCATGCAGCGAAAATGGCCCTTTATACTTTTAGTGTTTTGCGTGAAGAACACACATGCGTAATCATGTTCAACACTGGCTTTTGATCTTGATTTTCATTCAGTTCTCTATTTTTGATGATTAAAAGGGTTCTTGCTTAAATTGTGTGCCCTCTAAGAGAGATTTGCTTCTGCTTTAATTTGTAATGAAACTAAACTATACTGGCTTTTACTCAGAAGATAGCTTCCTACAGGCCCCTCTAGTCTGTCTAGAACCATTTTCCTTTATCAAGACTTTCTCTTTCCCTTTAAACAAGTCTTAAAATTCCACTACCTGTGGAATCTTCCACTACTCCTGAAGAAGTGCCAAGAACTTCTCACCCTAGTCCACATACCTGTGAATCAAAGTTCAGTATGTTTTTTTATACAGAAGATGATAACAAGGATAAATGGAGTGTGACCCTGTATTGGCCACACTTGCAGTACACACATGAAGCTGTCATAGCAAATTCTGTTGATTTCTGGACCCTGGTGCTCTCATGTCCTGCCCTGACATTTCTTACTGTCACTCAAGGTAACTATCACCACAGTCTAAGTGCACAAACCCAGAATAACTTTGGAATTAATAAATGTTAATTGATTAGACTTTCACCATGCATTTTCCCCCGATTATATGTTTGTCAGCAGGTGATGGCAGGTTATCAAAGCAGACAAAAGGATGAGTAATATCAGGAACTAGAAGCACAGTGATCTACTTTCTTTTGTTTGTCCTTTGCGCATTCATAGAGATAACTAATCTCTTTAACAGTTATTATTCAAGTTTTACATAATTTACCCACTGTGGAAGAATGTTTAGTCTCTTTCCATTTAGGAGAGAATAGATACTAAAACTTATGAGAAAAGTGACTTGTTGCAGCCTCCTGAAACATCATCTAAGGTGTTCCTAACTATGGACTAATTTTGCTTTGTTTTACAAACATTCTGATGAAATCCTTAGTAAAATACCACTTTATGAAAGTGACAAATCACTTTTCCACAATAAATATGATCATGATAAACCTTTGAAAAATATACTTTTCCAATGTAATTCCACTCAAGTATAAGCTAAGGAGTTTAAAGCCCTCGGTGAAAGAAATTACTTGACTTTTACAAATGTTTTCAAAAAGTAATGTACTATCTGAAAGAAGAATAATACCCATAAATAGTTGTAAAACTTTAACCTTCTTCCTACAGATTATTAAATATATATGTACAATAAAACTGTCAATTATAAAAGGAAATATTTATAAAATGCAATTATTATGGTATGAAATTTTAAAAAGTGGGTCTGTTTTTCTAATATTAGAAAAAATAGAAAGTAAAAAGAACTGAGTATACAATGTTTTATGATTTAAAATCATCAGCTCAAAAGAGACATCTGCCTTCAATCCAAGAGCAATGTGTAGAGATTCTAAGAACCATCATAAACTGTGGCGTTCATAAGCATTTTGACCATTACTGGAACCCTATCACAATGTCTCAGAATTGTACAAAAGCAAAGTAAGACAATGTAAAGCACTTGCACTTTTTTTTCTCAGAATATTACCGCTGTGTTGTATGAAAATATATATATATATTCCATGATAAAGGAAAAAAATCAATGTGTGGTTTAGTAGAATTGCTTAATTCTCAGGAAAACCAGAATTAAATTTTTGGAGGAAAAGTGATTATTGTTTCTTTTATTTCTTTGAATTAGTTAATACACTTGAGGTTGAAGAAAAATACTCAGGAATCTTGAACATTTGGAAAGGACTTCATACCTCACATACTATAAAGAAAGAATACAACAATAACAAAACTGATTTTTCATTTCAGAGCACTTTCTGTACTAAACAAAAATTGCATTTCCTTCGGCTATTGTACAGTGAGTCACACAGGACCGCTTAGTTCACCAAAACACATCAACAGCCAGGCTTCCAGTAACCTACAGAAAAGCTGTTCCACAAATTTAATTGCTCCATCTGTTACTCACATATAGCTATACTCATTTGCAATTCTGTGAACAACTGATGACTTGGGTGTAGAATTAGTGGTGTTTGGTTTTATATCATTTGAATTTCAAATATGCCTAATGTATTTTCATAACTATATTAGCCAGATATTTCAGCTAATAAAGCAAGTTCATGAAAAGTAATTAACTCACTGTTTAATGCCACATGACACATATCAGTAGATATTCCTCATTGAGCAAACAACTCCTTTGTTTCCATTTTATTACTGGGAGTTTTTCTTTCAATAGTATATGACAAATGCATTTTCTTTCAACAACCTTTTGGGGGTGCTATTTTAGAGAAAAAAATGACTAACAAATAAAGTCAAAGTCAGCCCAACTGAGCAAGAAAATTTTATCCCAAGAAAAGTTGTAGAGATAGAGAAAACTCAAAAATCAAGGAATTATTTAAATAAATGTCAGGTATGTGTAGCTCTTACAGGCCCAAAAGAAAGCTGAGAAAAGATGTTAAAATACGTATTTGAAGAGCACCCTAATGGTGACCCAGAGTTTCTTAACTTTACAAGATGATTATCTTATACTAGGGGCCCGGTGCATGAAATTCGTGCACGGGCGTGGGGGGTGCGGGGGGATGGTCCTTCAGCCCGACCTGCACCCTCTCTAATATGGAGTTCTTGGGGACTTGCACAATCCAGGATCTCTGGTTCTTAACCGCTAACCTGCCTGCCTGCCCTAACCACTCTGCCTGCCTGCCTGCCTGCCTGATCCCCCTAACTGCCCTCCCCTACGGGCCTGGTCACCCCTATTAACTTTCTTTTTTAATGTTATCTCCTTCACACAAAATTGTATTTGACTTCCTTATTGGCTTCTTCTCACACAATTT